>OY757928.1:70914821-71032321 GCA_963585895.1 Sepioteuthis lessoniana
TTAATACACTATTGATATTGCTGCCGTATGGAATTGCAGACTGATGAACAATGTGTTTAATACACTATTGATAATGCCGCCATATGGAATTGCAGACTGATGAACATTTTGTTTAATACACTATTGATATTGCTGCCGTATGGAATTGCAGACTGATGAACATTGTGTTTAATACACTATTGATAATGCTGCTATATGGAATTGCAGACTGATGAACATTTTGTTTAATACACTATTGATATTGCTGCCATATGGAATTGCAGACTGATGAACATTTTGTTTAATACACTATTGATATTGCTGCCATATGGAATTGCAGACTGATGAACATCTTGTTTAATACACTATTGATATAGCTGCCATATGGAATTGCACACTGATGAACATGTTGTTTAATACACTATTGATATTGCTGACATAAGGAATTGCAGACTGATGAACATGTTGTTTAATACACTATTGATATTGCTGCCATATGGAATTGCAGACAGATGAACATCTTGTTTAATACACTATTGATATTGCTGCCATAAGGAATTGCAGACTGATGAACATCTTGTTTAATACACTATTGATATTGCTGCAATATGGAATTGCACACTAATGAGCATCTTGTTTAATACACTATTGATATTGCTGCCATATGGAATTGCAGACTGATGAACATTTTCTTTAAAACACAATTGATAATGCTGCCATATGGAATTGCAGACTGATGAGGATCTTGTTTAATACACTAGTGATATTGCTGCCATATGGAATTGCAGACTGATGAACATCTTGTTTAATACACTATTGATATTGCTGCCATATGGAATTGCAGACTGATAAACATTTTGTTTAATACACTATTGATATTGGTGCCATATGGAATTGCAGACTGATGAACATTTTGTTTAATACACTATTTATATTGCTGCCATATGGAATTGCAGACTGATAAACATTTTGTTTAATACACTATTGATATTGCTGCCATATGGAATTGCAGACTGATGAACATCTTGTTTAATACACTATTGATATTCCTGCCATATGGAATTGCAGACTGATGAGCATCTTGTTTAATACACTATTGATATTGCTGCCATATGGAATCGCAGACTGATGAGCATCTTGTTTAATACACTATTAATATTGCTGCCATATGGAATTGCACACTGATGAACATTTTGTTTAATACACTATTGATATTGCTGCCATATGGAATTGCAGACTGATGAACATCTTGTTTAATACACTATTGATATTGCTGCCATATGGAATTGCACACTGATGAACATCTTGTTTAATACACTATTGATATTGCTGCCATAAGGAATTGCAGACTGATGAACATGTTGTTTAATACACTATTGATATTGCTGCCATATGGAATTGCAGACTGATGAACATCTTGTTTAATACACTATTGATATTGCTGCCATATGGAATTGCAGACTGATGAACATCTTCTTTAATACACTATTGATATTGCTGCAATATGGAATTGCAGACTAATGAGCAACTTGTTTAATACACTATTGATATTGCTGCCATATGGAATTGCAGACTGATGAACATTTTGTTTAATACACTATTGATATTGCTGCCATATGGAATTGCAGACTGATGAAAATTTTGTTACTACACTATTGATATTGCTGCCATATGGAATTGCAGACTGATGAACATTGTGTTTAATATATTATTGATTATGCTGCCATATGGAATTGCAGACTGATGAACATTTTGTTTAATACATTATTGATAATGCAGCCACATGGAATTACAAACTTTACAAATCATTTCAATTTATATTTCGATGCGTTATGTTTCAGATGCCTGTCTCAGTTCATTGAGCATGTAGTTGTGTGCCATAAAATTAAATGGGCACTTCAAAACCTACATGTTATTGAGTAACTTAATAAAGGTTATAGAGTTGTCTAGATTATTATTATTGGTTGTATTTGGAAAGTTCATTTGGGGACTCTATACCATTTTGTTTTTCTGACAATTAACAATTCAAGATACAAACGTGGCGTACAAGTACGCGTGTCATTAAATATCATTAATGGTGTTGTTTGAACAAGAATATATTTTTTAATGAGTAATTACTGTATAAATGTGCGCGTGGTCATGTCCGAATTTATACGTATTTTCATGTGTTCCGATAGATTCTACAGGAATACATAAATATGCGAATAAATTCACCGAGAAAAAATAAATATGCCGACAAAAATCAAAAGAATGTTGTCCGTAATTAATTTTTAGTAACATTACCTATTCATTAATGGAAGAGATTATATAAAACTACATTTGTGCAAACTGCTCATTTAATCTGGCGAATTCCAGCTAAATTCTCGATAACTAATGAAAAAATAAAATCCTAAATTAATCTTAATGTGAAGATTATTTCGTTTAACTGTCATTTTCTCTTTAAGTCCACTTGTTTCTGAGAGGTTGCGTGCAATATTATATTAGGCGCTATAACGAATTTGTCATTTATGTAATTTCTCTGGAAATACAGTTAAATGAGCAAACAAAAAAAAAGTAAATATTAAAATGATTTTGCTAAAATTTCATTTTCTTTTTAACAAATGTACTTTTATTGTTGTTGGTTGAAAAATATTTGGTATATTTTGATATCACTTTTTGGCATGCATCATGTCCTCTTCCCATTCTGATTTAGATAGAAAGTAAATATATACATATATATATATATATATATATATATATATATATATATATATATATATATATATATATGTGTCTCTGTGTGTGTCTGTGTGTGAATATATATATATATATATATATATAAAGATGCTAGTTGTAGGTCCAAAGAAAGAATAAGGGTATATTTTAATATTTGATTTCTAGTATTGAGTAGATGTCATGTGTAAATGCATTGTTAGGAATTAAAATCCCAGTCAATGTTTCTGTATTTATTTCATTTACGTTAATACTACCATGTTTTAGACCTCTTGTTTTAATTTTTGGTCCTTTTATATTTTCCAAAAATGTTTGGTCCTTTTATATGTGCCAAAAATTTATTAGACTCATATTTATTCAAAATACAACTATCTAATGGTCCTAATTAAATTCTTTGAGAAATTCAGGCCCAAAAATGTGTCAGTTGGATGGTTTATGGTATTATTTTGCAATGAATATTCACCTGAAACTGCCATATTAGTCCCTATTACAGAACAAGCTCTGCTGTGGATGAAAAATGATGAACTTCCACTATTCTTAGTTTCGCAAAAAAAAAAAAAATAGATACTGACGATCAAGAGGTATTTTCCCCATTGAATAAAAGTTATCGAGAATTAGAATGAATTTCTCTTGATATTAACAAGACATCCATTGATCATTGCTGTTTCACATAAGTTCCTCACGCTGTGCACACTTCATTTACTTTTTAACATTAAAATAACGACGCAACATCAATACATTTTTTATCAAACCTTCATATCCTTATTACAGACTTTTTGCATAAAACAGTATATCAGAGTAAAATAGTCATTAATTATATTTCTCGATGAATACGAATGCCGTGTTTTCGAAATTGGTAAGTGTTTTCATATTATTTCATGACATGCCCTCCAAATAGCTCTTATGCAATCACTCATGAGAATAATAAAGTCTTTAAAATTTTAAGTATCTAAAAAAAGTCATCTCTTTATAGAGTACTTTATGGAAAATATTGCAATATATTTGTCATAAAAATCAACAAACTGCATCCTTGGAATAAATAAGAAGATACAATATCAATGTACTTCCAAGAAAACTTCAGCATGATATTTTTATTATTTTACAAGTGTAGGTGATACTCTTGTGTCTAGTGGTTAATGCGTCCTCAGTTTATCAAATTAAACCAGATGGAATTTTTTTCTGAATTATGAACATCATCCAATAATTTGTTATTCATCAATATTTAAAACTTTGTCTTCAGATACCCTCTTCTTAAAACGCCTTTATTCAAATTAAAGGATTCTAATATCAGTATATGAAGTTTTCTTCTCGAACACCAAACAATAACACTACAGTCGATTCAAAATATGGACTTACGAGAAATTTCACACTTTCTGCTTTAAAGAAATAAGGAAGTATTTTGTGATGTAAAAGTATTCATAATAAATAAATATTTATGTTTCTAGCGATTAAATAACATTTTGATGATATTTTTTTGCAATCAGAATATTTTTACATCGAATTACTTTACACAGTAGTCCCTAATAATTTAGCAATTACGTTTCAGATAAAAATTCTTGATCAAATATTTATGTTTCAATAAATTATCCATTATTAAGATTCTTCCACTAAAATTATTGCTATTTATTTTTATTTAAACATTTTTATAACTTCTCTTATTACACACACACACACACACACACATACACACACACACACACACACACACACACACACACAATATTCCTGGGATCGTGCATGCCAAATTTAGTTGCTTTAAATAAAACTTTTTAGCGATTTATAGATGACAAAAGTATATTTCCAAGTTATAAATACATACTTTAAGAGAATACCACTTCATACATTTCTTTATTTGAATATTTTTGAGAAGTTTTACTTCATAAGAAAACCAAAGACGATGTAATTACATTAAATTTCCATAATTAAGAACTACGTACAATACCAATTATTATTGCTAATTAAATGCGAATGAGTATTTTAGTACGACAAATGGCGTATCTTTTGATTTTTAATTTGGAAAGTTAAATTATGTAAAGTCAGTTACATCTTGACATGTCGTGACTTCTGCTGATTATGATTGGTAGACGCCTTTTTTCTTCAATGAAGTGTATGGAATTAAATAGGCTCACATGCAAAATTCGGTAGCTACATATCACAATGTTTTGCCAGGAAGCAAACTTTTTTCCCAATTCAGTCATATAAATATGTCATGTGGGACTATCGATTCTACCCATAAGAATCTATTTGCAATAGAAACTGTACAACCATAACTTTCTGGGTGTTGTATGATCCATCGAGTGACAAAGAGCCAGAAAGATTAAACTGTGAGACATAAAACTATGATCAACAATATATGAACTTATTTAAATTTCAAATGCTTTAAATCCTCAGTTTCAAAAGCTGTACAGAGATGTATTCTTATCAAGTTCGGCACTTTAAAATAGCTCCACTATAATGGTCTACCAGAAAAAGTCCAAATTGATGAGTAAGAGGCAGGTGACTTATTAGACTTTTTTTTGCATGTGTATCATTTAAAACAAAGACGAAAATAAGTTTCTCCGATTTAAGCAAGGCTATAAATTAAAATAGAAATGATGATTATCACATGGATTCAATATGTAAAAATTGATTTAAGCCTTATTATATTCCAGACAAGTGCTGAATCACCATTGTGTTTGCATATAAAGATTTTACAAGACAAAGAAATAAATCTCGTCTGGATTTATTCTCTGTCGCGGAAGAAAAATTAATCTTTATTCATGGAATTATCTTCCTACAGTCACAAATCCGCTTAATGTTGTGCTGAGCGGTTTTTGCGGACAAGTCTTAGCGGAATTCTTAGGACTCTGTCTTAGATTTTAATATTTTTAGGATCTTTCACCAAAATTGTGTCAGGATCTTTATGAATTCAGAACGTGTCTGCTTTGATCATTTCATGAAAGCAGAAAATCTTATCGATTTCAAATCATTTTAAAAGTATTGTCTTTCTTTCAACTTTATGTTATGTAATAAAGGCGCTTCTTGCGTATATAGGTATATACGTGTCCGACTTCTCCTAAGGAAATTGACAAATTTGTCCGAAAGCCATGTGCATTAGTAATCACTTTCCTCAAATAAAGATTTATACATCACCTTTTTTTAATGTACGACTTATTCAAGGGGAGAGATTAAACAAAAGCAAATGAAAAAAAATTATGATGATAGGAATTGATATTTATTTATTGCGGAGTTTTTTGTCCTCATCTTGGTAGTTTTTGTGTTGTTTCTTCTTCACTACGTTTCGGTCAAATTTCACCTCTGGCCTTCTTCAGGTGATTAACCACGACCTCGGATAGGAATAATGAGTCTTGTGACCGTATCCTCAGTAATTACTGCCTTCCATAGTTGTTGTCTATCGCACCACGTTTTTGACCAAGTAAACCCCTGGCCGGCTTGGGTTGGAATTGAAACCGCTATCTTCTGACAATGCTCACCTGGAACCGTAGAGACTCAACGCCTCTATCCACTGCGCCACGGGCTACGAAAGAAGGTCAAGGTTGGATTTTTTGGTCTTATAAATCCACTCATTTGTTGTTCTTATCTGGTCTTCCATAGTCGGGTCCGTACCGATTATGTAATTGACTTTTAATTGGAATCATTTTGAGATGAGCCTTCTTAATCTGAGAATTAATTTTTATTTATTGCAGACTTTTTTGTCCTCATCTTGGGAGTTTTTGTGTTGTTTCTTCTTCAGCGGTTTCAATTCCTACCCAAGCCAGCCTGAGTTTTACTTGGTCAAAAACGTGGTGCGATAGACAACAACTATGGAAGGCCGTAATTACTGGGAATACGGTTACAAGACTCAGCATTCCTATCCGAGGTCGTGGTTAACCACCTGAAGAAGGCCAGAGGTGAAATTTGGCCGAAACGTTGTGAAGAAGAAAAAACACAAAAACTGCCAAGATGAGGACAAAAAACTCCGCAATAAATAAAAATTAATTCTCAGATTAAGAAGCCTCATGTCAAAATGATTCCAATTAAAAGACAATGATGATGATAGGTTTTCAATTTCCATTGATATAATAAATATTATTATAACTAGGAGTAACTGTAACAGGCAATAGAAAACTTTTATACAAATAAAATCACCCTGTTTATTTGGCAAAAAATAGCATGAAATTTGTAGAATAAAAAGAATGTTATCGCCATAATCTGAGAATAATTGTTTAAACGAAAGGGCTGAGAATATTACTTTCTTTACATTGTCTTGAACCCAAGATAAAGGT
Source organism: Sepioteuthis lessoniana (assembly GCA_963585895.1). Lineage (NCBI taxonomy): Eukaryota > Metazoa > Mollusca > Cephalopoda > Myopsida > Loliginidae > Sepioteuthis > Sepioteuthis lessoniana. Next base: position 70,921,778 of record OY757928.1, read on the forward strand.
CATTGAAAACTAGTTCATCCCAAATAAAAATTAATAAAATCGAATAAACTGCATATCATGAGTGAAAATAATTCGTGAGAATAATTTTATCTTAATTTATTAAAAATCCTTTAAAGTTTAAAAGCTTTTAATATTATTTTAGGAGACACTCAATAATACAAACACTTTTTAAAAATTTATTTTTTTGAAAAAAATTGTGAAAAATTTTGAGTTAGACAGAAAACTACTTCATTTAATTCCAAAGAAAAAAATTGAGTTATTTTTTTTTGTAGTTTATTATCTGAAAAAATGACTGAGTTTACTTTATATTCAATTTAAATTCATGAATAGATGATGCATTAAATTTATACATTGAAATTTATGAAATCTTAGGTTGAAATAACACTGTGCTTAATTAATCGAACAATATACTGATTAGCATTAAAAGTTAAAAAAGGAAAAGAAGAAAAAAGTGAAGATGTTTTCAAAATTATTTCATCACACCAATGATTTTAGTAAAGCCAGACAAAATAGACTTTAAATCACACCGTATTCTCATAAAATGGTTGGATTAAATAATAATGGTTTTCTGTGTGTCTGATTTTTGCAAAAGTCAACCAGTTTAACGCCTAAACATCAAACCTTTTAAGAGAACTTAAAATAATAGTTTGGTGAGGAAAGAAAGGGTGGTATATATTGTTCCTTTTAATTAGATTGTCTCCTAAAAACATGTTTATATTAAAAATAAATCATAAGCCATTCTGTTCGCTTATATTGTTTTATAAGAATTTTCTCTATTCAAGAACAAAAAAAACTTATTAGAAAGAAAATGGAAGGGATAAGTAAAAATATTATTGAGCAAAAAATTATAAAAATCAATAAAACGGTATCTAAATAAATGCAAATTGATGATTTAGAGTGTGGAAAAGTTGAAGAATTACTTTCAGATTCAATACTTTTATACATCATATACGAAAAGCATGTATCTATGTTTTTCCTTTCCCTGCTTGGGTAAATAGTTGGCTAGACTAGAGAATTTATCATTGTTTTGGGAACTAGCAAGAAGGAACATTCTAAATTCAAACCGGATTTACTTCACTTATTATGAACTTGTTCCATATCCTACCCGTAGCAGAGGATTTGAGTAAATACACACTTTTATACATAAGACGACCCAGAGATTGAACTTATAGTAATCAGGTAACTATTTACATTTTAGCAAACGTTTTTATCAATTAAGACTTGTTTCGTGTGCAACTCATTTACTTTATAAAAAATATCTTCAACATCGATTATTCATGAATGAGGCAGATTTTTAGTTATATTTGTCATATGTCATTTACTGCAGCCACTGAGGCCTTTTACTAATTTCTCTAATGTAATGATGATATGAATAATTAATTGCTGTCATCTTTAAAGATAATTCCCATTAAGCAAAATGATCGTTTAATGCCTTTTTCGCTATATCTTAAGGACTTTTTAAAATGGAATTTAGATTAATTGGTGTAATAGGGAAAGCTTTTTAGATCCCTTTCCGAAGTTACACATTTTCTTTCATCCGTGTGTCAAAATTACTTACTTTCCTATATCAGTTTAATAATGTTAAATTTGCGCCGGCTTTTTGGTAAGAGAATTGCATTGGGTAAAGTAATTGAATGAGAAATTTAAGAATTTCGAATTCTTTTTTTTTAAACTAAAGGAACATTCTCTGCTTCAAGTCACAACTAAACGGCTTAATAGTATGATTTAAAATTTTTAGTAATGTTGACGTCATCGCGAGAAAGGGTACATTTCATATCACAATTTCCAATATCCGGGAAAAATAATGAATTGAAGGACTTATCTTATTGACTTAAGCGAATACATGAACTTGTAAATTCTCATAATAAATTCAAGCAAAGTATCTGTAATGATAATTTATTTTTCGAGATTTATTTTTCGGATTGGATAAATATACGAAGATAACAAGAATGTAAACATTAGAAATAATCGTAATGAGTAACGTAATATTTGTTTAATATTTCTTTGACTTCAGTGAAGGAAAAAATATTACACTTGTATAAAAAGACTTCTAGATATAATAAAAATGAGCTGTTTGTAGAACTCTCTCTCTCTCTCTCTCTCTCTCTCTCTCTCTCTCTCTGTGTGTGTGTATATATATATATATACATATATCCTTTGGAAAGGTACGAAATCACTTATCCTGAGACTTATGTGTTAAATAGTACCACAGTTATTCTTCTACAATTATAGATTTAGCATCAAATTACCCAAGAGGGTTGCTATGCTACTGGAAAAAAAAAACAGAAAATTTGATCGTATTTACTCAGAGACGAATAGCATTAAATTATCTGTTAATTTGTTTGACATCCAAAACAAAGTATTGTAAACTTCAACAAATGCAACTACGAAATAATTAGCAATAAATCATTTCTACATGAACAAATACATACTGGTGACAATATATTCTTACCTCCTTACATAAAGCAAAACTTCCTTCCTCTTTCTAAAACTGCAATCGTGAATATCCACAAAGATACGAAGCAACTATCATTAAAAGAAACTGATCTGTTGTGATTTCCTTACCTTATTTTCTCACCCACTATTCTACAAAAAATAATAACATGAAACGAATATTAATAATAATTTTACAATTTATATAGTTTATCAAGAAATAAAAGCAAGTCTAAGATAAAAGCAGAACAATCAAACAATAAACTATTTTACTAAAGTACAGTAAAGATTAGTAACCGTTGTATGGATTATATACGTTAACATAAAATAAAGAAAAAACTATATATATATATTTTAAAATACAGATACAATGTCATCTTTAATAATTGGTGCAGTTTAGAAGAATTATTTGACTCAAATCGAAGTCTATGAAACACCGTTAAAAGATAAATTACGAAATGGCACTACTTATATTGGGGCAATAACTGTACTCTAAAAATAGAGGTTTTATAAACATACAAACAAAATGTTGGGCAGCTAATACAATGCTGTCGAAATATGAATGAGAATTAAAATATACGAATTGAAAAAGACTACATAGTGAATGTAACAGAACATCAAATTGATTTTTTTAAAAAGAGCGTGCGCATATAATGAGGGTAAATACATCATTTTTTCCATTTGTGGCTGATTTAGTTTGGTAGAGGTAACCAATGTTTTTCTCTAAAAGTGATAGATTAAAGCATGAAAACTATAATATTTTTTGTTCCGTTAACTTTTTAATTATCTGAGTCATAAGACTCAAAATTGTTGAAAGAAGTTTATTGATATTTTCATATGTAATACTATATATATATATATATATATATATATATATATATGTGTGTGTGTGTGTGTGTGTGTGTGTGTGTGTGTGTGTCAGTTACATTTGAACATTTAATATTTTTCATTGTTATTTGTTATACTTGTGAATATCTCAGATTTAATTCGTTGAGTAACAACCAAATAGAACAGACAATTTGGGAAAGTCATATATTATATCGGTTCGTCATTCTAATATCATTTTCTTTTTGGTTTAATTAAATAATAGTAATTTAATTTATGATCTCGTCTGATCTGATAGTATACGATGACATTTAGCATGCTGCTCATTTTCAATTTTCTGTGACGTTCATTTATTTTTTTCTTTATTTTCTCCAAGTTTTGCTGTTGTATTTTCCCGGACATTTCTGACAGGCTATTCTATATTATCCTTTGATTTGGATATTAAAAACAGATTTTTTTTTGTTTTTAAAATTGTTTTTGAATATTTTAGGAGAAGTGCTACTGATATATATCAAGAAGGTTGTCGAATTAATTTAATGTTATTGTTACATGTCTTTTGTTACTCTAACCTATTTGGGGTATGCATTTTCGTTTTTGGTCCAGTTATCACTTTTCTTTCTTTTTGTTTTGCATATATTCTACATAAAAGGATTATTAAATTGTATTCTGGTTTGCTATTGTCATTCCTCTAGAGTAAAGCACATGTCTATTTTTGAGGGTATTTCGTTTTGGGGGGGTAATTAAAGTCATAAAAGGCTATTGTTATTTGTGTATTGCTATAGATTGCGTTGTGAATTTATAAATTCCTAATAATGACAATAATCTTCTTGTAAAAATATGCTAATCTAATTATTCACGCATTTCATCATACCAATAGATTCAAGTAAAAAAAAAAATCTCTCTTTCCCTCTCTGTATAGGTATAGTATTTTAGTTGACCATAGTCGATTTAAAGTCCCCTATTTCAATACCTACAACACCGATGTATAGAGAAGGGTGATACTCCTTTCCCACATTTGTTCCACTTATGTTCCTTATAATGCTGAGTATTATACATGGAGGCTTCAAGTACTGTTTATGAGTCTTTGGAATGATTACACCTGGGGTTGAACCCAGGTCTCCCGGACCATTACCGAACTCTCTAACCATTATGAGAATTGCCATCCGTGCGTGTATGCGTGTGATGAAAAATAAGATTATGATGTATAATAACTATTGTGTAGGGCTTATTTGATTCTGAGAATAGCCTGCCAATATTTATAACGATATATATTGCATATGATCATATCCACTTTGCATAACTAATGTCTTCATGAATATTAAACGATGACATAATCGACGTAACATCATTGATTTAGTTAAACTGATCACTTGCGAAAATAGCTGTGTGAGTGTACGATGGAATTTTTCTTGATTATATACGCGTTGTTTAAGTGCGTTTCCATAGACACATACATGCAGTGGACATTTTATGAGAAAATAAATACGTATAATGTAAGAGCTAGAAAAAAGTTACCGATTTCCTTACTGACTATAAATTAAGATGATAGAGAACTGATTACATTTTAAACAAGTGAAAAACATTTGTTTCAATCATAAACCAAGTGATCTCTCTTAAAAGAGGGACATTAAGTCTTTATGTACTGTTAAAATCTCGAGTTTTAAATTTGGTACTATTGTTTACACAAGTAACTATTCATTTCATTACAATTTGTGGAAGGTACTTGTAAAATACAAACGAAATTATTGCCGGATAATCTGTTTCAGAGAGTCATAAATACTTGAATTATATATGATACAAATTTTCTCTAGTTGTAATCAAATGATTGCATGGTTGCAAAAATAGGGAAAGACGAATCAGTGAATACTCCAATAAATTACTCTGAAGAAAAAAATCGTTAAATGACACATGAGCTGACCAGAAGTTAATTTGCAAAGAAACATTTTCAGGTGATAAAAGAGTTAAAATGACGAGGAATAAAACTGTGGCAAAGAAAAAAATGATGGTGAAGTTAAGTGAAACATGAAACCGAAACAAAAGAATATGGTGAAGATGTAGAAAGCAATGAGAATTTAAAAAATCAGGTGAATAGAGAGAAACAGAAGCAGATTGCTTGAGGATTCCAAGCAACACATCAGCAAGAATATTGTCAATCAGAAATTGTATTGGCTCCGAAGAGAAGATTAAGCAAAGACGATGAGTATTAAGGAAAACTAAGATGTGATATGTGTACAGAACGTATATCAATAAATGAGAAAGGCATTGGAGTAGAAGAAAATTGAATGAAGAAAAAAGTAAGGAAAGAGTACCCTGAATACTGAACAAAACAAAAACAATAAGTATATGATCATAGCAGAAGGAATGAATAACAAAATCAAAATGAAATTGTGAAGTAAGAAGAAATCAAGGATAAATAAACAAATACAAAGAGAAACGAAAGATGAAGCCTTTACTAAGTGAAGGAAGTGATATAAGACCCGCATTATAATGTGACAAAAACAGGAGATGACACTGATATGAAAATAAAAAGCAAAGGAAAGCAAATAAGAATTTTAAAGTGAAAAGGAAATACGTGTGTGTAAGGAGTAGAAAGAGAAGGGATAATAATGATTTGATTGGTTTATAGAAAGAGATGAATATGCTCTGCGCAGCAGTAAAAGAAATTAAAAAAAAGATACATTACAAAATCTAAGTGCATATGATATAAAGAAAACAAAAGAAAATGGCGAAGAAATGGCTTCCGGCAGAAAAGGAGGAATTGGAGTAGGATTTCGTTTGTAAAGAGAAACAAAGAAAATTTGAATGCTAAGTGAGAAACGAAAGAAATAATCCATGGTTGAAAATAACAAAAAAAAACGTAACCAATAAAAAGCAGAACAAGAATTCGGAAGCGAAGCAGTAATGTTGCCTTTAAGCAATGTACTTTAATATTGCCTTGCTAACCCTAAGCAATGTAACGTTGATTAACGCATGCGTATAGGCAGGATGTTAACATTGTTGCAGATGTGCAGGCGGCAAAGGACATGGGATGTCAACTGAGGGAATATTTTGTGTTCAACATAATTGCCGACAAATATCATGAGGCTCCAGAAAAGCGAAGAAAAACAAAAGCAGAACACATTTTTTGCAATCACCATAACCTTGTATTATTTCTGTTATTTTCTTTTGAACTGGGCTATATCGAAGGGTCAAAATAACCGATGATTTTATACTGATCCATATTGCTTTTGGACTTCTCATATTTTCCTAACTCTTTTTTAAACTATGCCAGTAAGGATCATTTTCTGAGGAGGTGTTTGGCACCATACTTATTCCATCCCTCATAAATCTTAGTGAAACTCGTGTTTAACATTACTCAACATTTCAATATGGTCAAAACCCAGATGTTTGCTATAATAAAAATTACTAACAAGAAATAAAATGATAAACAAACATAATAAACTATCATTTACGGTGATTGGATTTGACTCAAAAGTATAGGACATCTAAAATCCTCTTCAAGCTAGACTCTAGATTTTTTTTATTGATATGTAAGGTCACATGAAAAACCAACATGGACTGCGATAGTTATACACTGACAACAGTTGATTTCACAAGAGATGAAGGTCTATTTCCAGAGTGTCTATATCAATTTAATGAACCCTTCCTGTTAAACCGTGTTTAGTAGACAATATACATTTACTTTCTATATGTAACCATCAAAGTATATATATCCAGTTAAACCAGAGTTGGGAGTGATTTCTTCAGGACAAGAAAATCATTCAAGAGCTGAACATTTAAATTTTCCTGGTAGAGAGCTCAATGTAATTAATTTTACAGAGCAATACTCATATTGCTCCTAAATAGTTGAGCTCCCTTGGAAAATTCCAAATTAAAAACTAATTCTCGGAAGATTTACCAAATCGAAAATGGATACTTACACTCCAGAATATTCACTAAAGAACAACCCTTATCCGTCTCACCATGCCTTTCAACTGGCACTAACTGAGAAAATTGAAGATTTCATCAAGAGATTACGGTGGAAGAACATGTTCTACCTAGAACCCAAGGAGGGTAATAACTGTGCTAAAAAAGAAGTATACAACCTCAAATCTCAGAACTCTCCTCCAAATAATAGACTATTGGACCTTTTGAAGCTGACTTTTTCAGACTAATTAAGAAGGTAAAATTTAAGAGAGAAAACAATAATTTTCAAATGAAATTAAGCAGAGATATATAGGAACTAATATCTTCTAAATGTATATGGGTGAGAGCAGACAAATCAAGAAATATGTACAAAATTGAACCCTCTAGGTACCAAGAAATTTTAAATATTAAATTAGGGATAATTATAAAATTGATAAGGATAACACGATAGACCAAATAAATAAGGACACTTGCAATTTCGCAAGTAAACTACATATTAACGATAGGTTAGGGAAATTCCAAAAGAAAGATGGCTACATTCTATTTAAGGACCATAAACCAAACTTTATAAATAAATTATAAACTAAACTAATTAATCTCTCTAAAACAGAGTTAGCTAAAATTCCAAAAAATCTAATTCAAAATATTGTTACGAATCTGAGAGTGGCAAGCCATAGTAATTTTTGGAGAAACTCTTTTGATACCATTGAATGGTTTAGGAAGATAAAAACAAAAGTAAAGCTAGCTTTATACAATTTGACATCATTGACTTTTATCTGTCTATATCTAAAAAAAATCCTAATAAATAGTATCAACTACGCAAGAGAATATATAGATATAACTAAGGAACAATATGACATAATATTAGCTTGTAGAAAAACTGTCTTAGAAAATAATGGAACCACATGGATAAAAAGTGGACCTGTGAATTTTGATGTACCTATGGGGGGAATACGATTCCTCACAAATAGCAGACCTTGTGGGTCTATATATATATTGCATATACTAAATAGATTTTTCAGTTCAGAACAATTAGGTCTGTACTGATATGATGGCATAATATATACCTCGAATAGTAACGGCCCAAATAGCTCTAGTATACAAAAGAAGATTATAAGAGCCTTTAAACTCTTAGGTTTTAAAATAGAAATATCCTCAAAGAATAAGATAGTCAATTTCCTGAATGTGACCCTAGAGCTTTCTAACAACACCTACAAACCTTTTATAAAAATGGATCAGTCCCCTTCATATATTAACATCAATTAAAACCACCCTAAAGCTATAATTAAACAAGTTCCAAAAGCTGTAAATCTAAGAATAAGGAATCTATCAGCAAATGAGGAAATATTCCTAAAGGGTAGTAAAATGTATATTGATGCACTAAAAAGTAGCGGGTATAAGGAAAACTTTACCTATTAAGAAGAGAAGATGCCTAATGATAATAATTAAGAAATAAATAAGGAAAATAGGCGTAGAAATAGAAAAAGGAAAATCATATGGTTCAACCCCCCGTTCTGTAGGTTAGCTAATATTAATATAGGAAAATATTTTTTGAAACTAGCAGATAAGCATTTTAAACATGGAAATTAACTGCATAAAATATTTAATAGAATAACGTTAAAAATTAGTTACTCTTGCACGAAATAATAATAATAATAATAACAATAATAATAATAACTGTGTAAAAAAGAATGTAATTGTAAATCCCGAGACAATTATCTTATGAATGGACTATGTAATTTAATAATGTAATATATCAAGCAATAATTTACCCAAAAGCAAATATTACGGATAAAAAAATTTATATCGGTTCGACTTCGACGAAATGGAAGGAAAGATATGCAAACCACAAATTTACATTCTCCTAGGAACACCTAAAACACCATACGGCACTATCGAAGCAATTCTGGTTTTTGAAAAACAAAGGGTTAACCCCTGAGATTGAATGGTCTATTTTGAAAAAATCAAATACTCCAAATAGTTTTGACGGTAGATGCAATTTGTGCTTAGAAGAGAAAATACAAATAATGACGTATAAATTGCCTGAAAAGTTATTAGATAAGAGAAGTGAATTAATAGCTAGATATAGACTTAGGACAAAATTTAAATTATAGACTATAAATTATAAATCATAGAAATAAGTAGTGAAACAAAGAAAAAAAAACGTATCCAATATACACACATGGAAAAATAGGTGGCTAAGTAAATAGTATGGAAATTAATATAAACATTAATATTTCCCTTACAGAAATTCATTACATTGACATAGCACATAAAAGTTATTTGTCGAATTTAACAAGAAAAGAAAAGAAATAAAATAGAATAAATACAAAAGTTAAATTACCGTAATTATAACTGACCGAAGAATTTTGAAAATAAAATAAATAGGTAAATAAAAAACGGAAATTCAATAAGACGAGGAGTTAACTCTTCAACTCTCTCCCTCCCTCTCCCCCACGTCTATTCTGTTTTATTCATCCATTGGATCTTAAGAAGTCCTGTTATATATTTCTTTGTGTTTTTAGTTCACACCAGAAACGCAAAACAGGATGGAAATAAAGTATAATCCTAAAATAACCGGTCTTTGGTTTTTTCTTTAAAGAATATATATATACATATGTGTGTGTGTGTTTGTGTACACTCACGCTCGCAAATATACAGACACACACAGACACACGTATATATATATATATATATATATATATATATTAAGGCTAGTATCTACTTATCAAGCTAAGACTCTCTGGAAAGCAAGATGACTCTTTGGAAAGACAAAGTGACTCTTCAGAAAGTTGGAGTGACATCCTGGAAAGACAGGAATTTTAACAAATATGGATAATACAATGAAAGAAAAATGCCCCCAGGGTGTCTGTAGCGGGGAGGGAGAATATATCACCCATCTAACTTGCAAGTTAGATGGGTGATATATTATGTATATGTTATACATATACATGTGTATATTATACATATATATATACATATACATGTATATATTATGTATATGTTATACACGTGTAGCCACCATTCTCGTGAAATTACGCAAAATCAAGAAAGGTTGCTATGACATCTAACGACCGTAAGTAAACGCTTTTTTAAATCACAAACTGCACCAAAATGAAGATGAACGAACGTCTAATGTAATGTCCGCTTTTAGTTGATTTTGTGTATACATAGATATATATTTCTTTTAAATACCCTATCCGGTGGCAAAAGGTGCTCGGTAGCGCCAGGAGTGGCAGTACCGCCTTGAGCTACCGAAACTGTGTTATCACCCTGGTTGGCGGCTGATGAGGCTAGGGTATCGCACGTGCTTTCGCACGTTGTACGATGAAAAAAAAAAAATATATATATATATATTAAGGCTAGTATTTACTAATCAAGCTCTCTAGATGTATTTATTAGGTGAATGAACACAATCCAATTCCCAAATATGATACGAAACAAACATTCAACGATTGATGCCGCTTATGTAATTCTATTAAAGTAACTAGGATATTTGCATATAAAAGAAGCCAGATATCACAATAGCTTTGCACACTTTTATTTTATTGAAAACTTTTCGGTTTCTTCAGAATCATACAGGTTTCTGTAGTCAACAAAAGGTATAGGGCGCTTTTGGCAGTCAGTCTGCTGGATGAATCATAGTATAGACCAGGTAGATGAAGCTAAAGGTTATTTCCAATTCAGAGAGAAATTCAAAATATAGGACAAATTTTCATTTTGAAGAAAATGACTTTCACGCCGAATATCTTTGAGACATTTGTAAAGAACAACGTTAACTATCATATGGTTGATTCTAAAAACTAAAACAAGAGATTTTTCATTTGCAAAAAATAATCTCTCTGAATTAATGCACCTTACTTATTATGAAAGACTAATGTTTGTGAAAATAAACTGATGGATGTTTTGAGGTTCGAGAATATAAATTTTTCATCGTTGTCTATCCCCACCTACAACAGGATTCAGTCAACCTACAAACTGACAAATTTCCCCTCGAAAAAATTCGGATTAAGGCAACGGAATGAAAACATTAAAAAAGAAACCGAATATTTTCTACTAGCAGCACAAAATAACGCCATAAGGACCAATTATATCAAAGGGAAAATCAATAATAGGCAACAATACCAAATACAAAGTTTCTTTAAAATGTTGAATGTCAAAATGTGTTGATAAAAAGGAAGAACAGTTTTATGATTTGATTTAGTCACAGCAATATGAGAATGAAGATTTTGGATGGCTTTCAAAAGTTGTCTATATCAGTTAAGATTCATATTAATTGTTGAGTCGACCAAATTCTTTTTAAAACAAAACATAGGATATTCGGTTCTTACTATTGTGGACTCCCACACATGGCCATGCAAAAGCAAGACGACCATCACGAACATATATTCAGTAACAACGTGAGGATACGGGATGTTGTCCAAAAGACCTGCCTGAGGCAATGAACGATAGGGGAAAGTGGCGAGAGAGGGTCAGGGATATCCGTGCTACCAGCATGACATGATGATGATGACGATGTATATCCCAGAAAAATACAAAGAAATATTGTTTATAATGTAATTTTATGGCTTCATATGTTTAAATGGAATCATTATCACATGGAAGAATATTTCATTAAATTTTGATTCCAAATATTTTTATGCATAATGATATATATATATATATATATATATATATAGGTGTCCTCTCGAGGGAAAGTGTAAGCAGGAGTGTGTAGTGTATAAAGTAGAGGTATATACTGATTCGAATAATAAGAGAGATAAAAAGATATATTTTGGGTCAACCCAAGGGGATTTTAAAACTAGGTACTATAACCATAGAACAAGTTTTTCGCACGAAAGATATAGATATAGCACTGCTTTATCTAGTTATGTGTGGGAGATTAAGGAAAAAATGGGAGTAGATCCGATAATGAAATGGGAAGTAATAAAGAAATGCCGCAAATATAGGGCAGGTAATAGAACCTGTAATCTTTGTATGGAGGAAAAATTGATAATAGCAGATTGTAAAAGTAAGAATATGCTAAACAAAAGATCGGAGGTGTTGAATAGTTGTATACACAAAAGAGCGTGGTTACTATATAATTAGGAAATGTTATAGGTTTATTTTATTTTTTTAAATTTTATTTATTTTTTTTTTATTTATTTAAAAGTAAAATAGCCCCAAAAATTCATACTATTTATATACTGGTTGGAGTTTATTATAAAAACCACCCCCTACCTTCAAGGAAAATGTCTCTAGCAACAATGGAAACTGCAGTTAATGAATCTTACCTTATGTGTGACAAGATCATCAAACGCCCCCCGAAAACGTTTTCTATATCAAACAATCCATTGAATAGTCAAGAGCAAAAGAAGTTTCTTGGTTTTACTCACGAAGCTAGCAGTAAACGTACAGTCGAAACAATTTCTGCAGTCTTCAGAACGTTTGCCACGAAGAGCTCTTCCAGAAATATCTTTACAAACATCAAACTCTCAGCTGTAGAAGCCTTTCTTCGCTGCGGCAACTTCTGCATGACTGACGGGGAGATCTACAAGTCGATTGGACTCTGTCTGCCTCACTCTGTTCGCTTCTCTAAAATCGATGTGAGATCTGCAATGGAACAGATCCTTATAGAAGGTTCCGTGGCTCGCCATGGTATCTACGACATAAAGTCTCCCAATGGCACCCAACTTGGCGTAATCAAACTTTGGAACTTGAACCCAGAATGCATCGGCGACTGCTTACGTATTGCTCTCGTCCAGATTCAACGCGCAGATGCTCACCTAGCCCAGATGTGCAAACGAAACATCCAGTCGGTGTCCAATTGAGAGGAGCTACTCGACCCCATTTTGATGGAAGATTTAAGGGCTTATGCCATTTGTCGGCAGATAGAATTTGTTGGCAAAGTATCTTCGTTAACCAGTTGCCTAAACTCTACAGCGATCACGATGACTGAAGCTGACTTGATTCGAATTGTAAAACCTTTTCCTCCGGAAAAATGGACGACTAGTTTTATTAGTAGCATTCATTCTGGAGTACTAACAAGCCGGTGGGCAGAAAATGAATCTCCCGCAGATACAGTCCTGGTTTCTAACTCTGATCTCTCCAACCAGTCTGAACTGGATTCAGTTATTAACGAATTTGCTATGGCTGTTCGAGTCGCCCACTGACACTGAACCTCTTCCATTGTAAATCAAAGGTTGGGAGGAATATTTCATGAACACGTGATGTGCACTTTGTTTGAAACTTTTTTGAACTTTATACGCATACAACTTCAGGACACTTTTACAGTCCTTTCATTTTTTTGGAGTGACCTCAGTTTTGTTTTTTGTAATCCTCTACAGATTAAAAAAAAAAAAAAAAAAAAAAAAAAATAGGCATCAGTATAAGTTAGTTCTGTTGAGGAGGATAGAATCCTTTATAAAAAATATGAGATGGAAAGCATATTTTTTTCTCAATACAATTAACTATATAGAAAAAGAGGGAAGGGAGAAATATGGGTTTTAAAACCACGAAACACCCCCCCATATCAAAGAGATGGAAAAATTTGAGGCTGAAATGATAGGAATGGTTAAGGAGATAAAATTTAGGAAAATGCGCAATAATATTCAACAAAAAATGTATGAGGACATGAGGAAATTTAAGGAGTCAGGAAAAATATTTGTAAAGTCAGATAAGTCGGGCAATTTATATAAGATAGAAAAGGAAAAATATAGGCAAATGATATTTAAGGAGGTGGTTAAGAACTATAAGAAGGCACCACCTAATCTAGAAAAAGAGTTAAATAAGGAAGCAAAGATGTTGGCGCATAAATTAGGTATTGTTGATAGGGTAGAAAAATACAATACCAAGAATTGTTTTATTACTATAAAAGACCACAAAAGTAATTTCAAGACGAGTCCGGAATGTAGGCTCATTAACCCGGCCAAGACTCAAATAGGTAGGATTAGTAAGATAATCGTACAAGAAATATGTGAATCACTTAGAAGGGCATTGAGCATCAACCAGTGGAGGAGCACTAATGATTGTATTAAGTGGTTTGAGGAGTATGAGAAGGATAATAGGTGCTCCTTTATTAAGTATGATATAAAGGATTTTTATCCTTCAATAACAGAAAAGACATTGGATAGGGCGTTAGATTTAGCTAAAGAATATATGATTATACCTCTAGATAAGGTGGAAATAATTAAGCATTGTCGTAAAACATTGTTATATTATGAAGATAGTGTATGAATAAAAAAAGGGGAGGGTGGAAATTTTGACGTTTCGATCGGAGCATATGATGGTGCGGAAATTTGTGAGCTCGTCGGATGTGTATTACTATATAACATTAATAAGATTATGGAACCTAATAATCATGGATTGTATAGGGACGACGGGCTGATTATAGTGGATAAAAGTACGCCGAGGAAGTGTGATGGGACTAGAAAAAAATTGTATAAGCTGTTTGATGACTTTGGATTTAGGTTGGATGTAACAACAGATTTAAAAATAACTGATTATCTTGATATTACTTTAAACTTATATAGTGGAACAGTATCTCCATTTAGAAAAAGGAACCAGGATCTGCGTTATGTAAACAGGGGATCTAATCACCCAATACAGGTCTTTAAACATGTACCTAAAGGAATAGAGCATAGATTATCTAATAACTCCTCCAACAGGGAAATTTTTGAACGAACTAAGCAGGAATATGAGGAGGCTCTAAAAAATGACGGATATAGGGTTAATTTAGAATATAAGAATAGGGATTGAATTGGAACACAAGGTAGGAGAAATAGACCTAGAAAAATCTTATGGTTTAATCCCCCTTACAACATGGAAGTAGTTAATAACTTGGGAAAAGAGTTCTTCAAGATATTAAAAAGAAACTTCCCTAGTGGGAGCCAATTATATAAGATATTTAATAAGAATTGTATTAAATTAAGTTACAGTTGCATGCCAAACATTAATGGAATAATAAATAGGAGTAATATAGCCAAATTAGGTACAAAGAAGCATAAGGTGATTGACAAATGCAACTGTAGGGATAAGGTTAGGTGTCCTCTCGAGGGAAAGTGTAAGCAGGAGTGTGTAGTGTATAAAGTAGAGGTATATACTGATTCGAATAATAAGAGAGATAAAAAGATATATTTTGGGTCAACCCAAGGGGATTTTAAAACTAGGTACTATAACCATAGAACAAGTTTTTCGCACGAAAGATATAGATATAGCACTGCTTTATCTAGTTATGTGTGGGAGATTAAGGAAAAAATGGGAGTAGATCCGATAATGAAATGGGAAGTAATAAAGAAATGCCGCAAATATAGGGCAGGTAATAGAACCTGTAATCTTTGTATGGAGGAAAAATTGATAATAGCAGATTGTAAAAGTAAGAATATGCTAAACAAAAGATCGGAGGTGTTGAATAGTTGTATACACAAAAGAGCGTGGTTACTATATAATTAGGAAATGTTATAGGTTTATTTTTTTTATTTTTTTTTTAATTTGTTTTTTAATTTTTTTTTTATTTATTTATTTATTTATTTATTTATTTTTTTATTTTTTTTTTTTTATGCAAATTTTAGGATAGGTGGAGGTTTTTGGTGAATAAAGGCAATTTCTCCTTAGAATGGTTTAGGCGAAACTTCCTGATGATCCGTTAAGGTGAAACTTTAGTAGAAGATTTTCGACTAGCGATTTAAGTTAATTCTGTAATTGGCTCCATTAGTTAATGTTGAGCACTTTAGTAATTATAGCATTGCAGTATTCGCGGAGGGTTTTTTGGTTTTCTTTTGGCCACTGACTTAGTACCCCTTGATTTTTTTCAAGGAGTAGGACGAGGTTGGTCTTTTCTTTCTTTTTTACCCAAAAAACTTTTTCTTTTTCCTCTGGACCGTGATTCGAGATATTTTTATCTCTTGTTCCTGGCCAGGGTTTTTTTGTTTTTTTCTGGTACCGTGAATACTGGTAGATAATTGATTAGTAAATATATATATATATATATATATATATATATATATATATATATATATATATATATAAGAGAATGTATTTAAACACAGAAAGAATTATGCTTAATAATTACTTATTCATCCCCTCATCCCATCAATCTTTGTTACATTGAATTTTAAAAGGAAGAGAAAACTATCATAAAATAAAGTGATAATGCAAAGTAAAGAACAGAAGACATTTAACGATGTTACATTTTATTAAAATAATAAAAGTTAAATTATAACGACATTTTCGTGCATACCTTTTTAAATTCTTATTTAACAAAATTTTTCCTCAAATTGATGGATTTTTCCATATACACCAGTAGTTCTCTCAAGGACCATAGATTACAATCTACACACAGTCTAGGATCAAAATTTGGTTCCTGTCTAGACTAAGATTAATGATCAGTTCATTACTCTAGGATGTTTTCAGGCAAAACAAGGAACAGAGTTCTTGTTTTTAGGTTGAATACGGCAACGAAATAAATAAATGATTTTCTGAATTCTACATAGTATCAATCCATTGTGTAAGACTGTTGGCCTTCGTGACAAAATCTGCAATCAGGTTTTTTTTCTGGATATTGATGTGACAAAATGACAAATGATCAGAAAACTTGTCACGCTTCTTCATAGATTGTACAAAACAGGTATTAAAAAATAAGTATAATGCAACGTAAATATTATATCAACACTTTCTGAAATAATTCAAAATCTACCAAAATAAGATAATTTTACTGTACTTGCAAAATAAAGATACTCTTTGAAAGTGTTTCTGAAACGACTTCACCTCTGCAGCGGTGTTAGACCCTCCCCAAAAGTATCCTTGATATGACTCTAAATAATCTAATGATGAAGTTCCACTAATGCTGGAGCTTTGGGGAATACGATCTACCCCTTCATTGCCATCGCTCCCAGGTCCACTGTAGTGGTAGCATCGGATATGCCTCTATCTCTGGGTGAAATAGAACTTAACTGCGTATTTATGCTAAACTGAACTACTTGAAATAGAGCTGTTTTGGCCATTAAACTGTGTACTTATGTAAAAGTGATTTCTTTGAAATAGAATTGTTTTTGTATGCTAAACTGATTTGTTTGAAATGGAACTATTTTGACATTTTACTTTGAGTAAAAAAAAATGTTTGAATTAGAACGGATAGACTAAATTGAATAGGTTGAAATAGTAATTTACGAAGCTCTTTGCTTCGATGTGGCACAAGGCCAAATGAATGGGGTACCCAATGAGACTCGAACTCACTCGTGTAGGTTTGCTAGTCTTGAATAGCTTGAAATAGATTAAACAAATTATCATCATCATCATCATATCGTGCTGGCAGCACGGATATCCCTGACCCTCTCTCGCCACTCCTCCCTATCGTTCATCGCCCTAGGCAGGTCTTCAGGACAACATCCTGTATCCTCACACAGCTGCTGAATGTACGTTCGTGCTGGTCGTCCTGCTTTTGCGCGGCCGTGTGTAGGGATCCATAAGAGTACATCTCTTATGAGTTCATCTCTGCTTCTCCAGCAATGTCCTGCATGTCTGGTTCGCCTAACTTGAATAGTTTTCGTGATAGGGGGCAGGTGGCCGTACAGTTGGTGTCTTGTTGGGTGTTGCTGCCAGGACTTGTTGAGGATTGCACGCAGCATTCTTGTGTAATTGCCATCTAGTTTCTTCTCGAGCCGTTTTGTTAGCGTCCATGTAGTGCATCCATATAGCAGTATCGATGTGACCGCTGCCTGGAAGAAACTGCGTTTCATTTTATCGGTTAGGTCTGATTTCCATATAGTCGATAGCCTATTGATAGCTGTCCATGCTTTCGTTAACCTCGTTTCGATGTCCTTTTCGGTTGATTCGACGCTGAATAAATTATTTGTATAAAAATGGATATGGCATTAAATAAGCAACGAAGGTTGATATGCCATCAAACCCAAACAATCAATCAATTAATTAGATTCGTTTCTATATGATCGTTCATACGAATAAGGAATCTTCCAGCTATCTTCTGTTTCTACTGAAGTTCTTTTTAAACAGGGGTTCTAAAACATCAAAGACGTCTTTTTTGATTTCTGTGATACTGAAACAGACTAAAATCAAAACTCAAATTATTTTGGTGTTGTTTCAACAGAAGTGATATTCAACCTGCCAATCGATTCTTTGATGACTGATGAATTCTGAATAATGTATTTTATGTCTCAACATTTAATATTGATATTTCAGTTCAATAAAAAAGATTGAAGACGAAAAGAAAAGTTAATAATTGAACTTTTATCAAAACTCTAAATAAGACTAGGAAATTGTAAAAAAATTCAAAATTTATTTATATTTTGATATTCTGATTTCTTTTTGTTCAGTTAAAAAAATGGAAAATAATTCCCCATATTCATTGGGAACTAATAATGAAATCTGCTTTCTTGCTTTTTTCCCGATTTGATATAAAAACTATTTACATTTATTTCCGGCGAGGTATTAAGTATTCACTCGTTTATCAGATTTGTTTATCTAAGATTGAAAGTTACGTGGTGAATTCAATAAGTTTCCAAACTTTTTTGTACAGGCATTTAAAATTGGCGTAGACTGTTGAAAATTCAGTATGTTATTGCTATACATTTTATGAGATGACTGAGCAGTTTTTATGATTTCACGTTCAAATGAACAGCTACAGCAGCAATTGGAATGCACCTTACTAAAGCTGGATTATCACAACTGGTTAATTTCAAAAATGCAATATGGACTTTAGAAGAACAATATGCAATAAAATTCTGTTTTAAACTTCGAAAAATTCCACAGATACATATGGATTGCTTCAGATTGCTTTTGGACCATCTTGCATGAATGGAGCATCTGTTTTTGAGTGGCATAAGAGATTCAAGGCAGGGAGTCAGTGAGGGATTATGAGAGGTGTAGGAAGTGTAAGGAAGTCAATACACCAGAGTTGATTGGCCAAAGGGTTAGGGTTAGGGTTACTATGTTGAGGTTTTAAGGGAGTTCAGGTAGAGAATCCGTCGGAAGAGGCCAGCACTCTTCAATTTGGGTCAGTGGCATTTCCACTAAGACAATGCACCATTCCACAATTCCATCCTTGTCACAGACTATTTGACCAAGATGGGCATCAAGACAGTACCTCACCCTCCCTATAGTCTCGACCTTGCTCCCTGTGACTTTTCGTTATTCCCTAAGCTCAGAGGCTGTCGTTATGAGACAACTGAGGTGATGAAAGTGTCTGTGACGAAGGTCATTGACACTCTCACACAAGAGGACTTCCACGGGGCCGTCCAGAAGTTGTTGGAACGGTACAAGAGCATTGCAGCCGGAGGAGATTACTTCGAAGGTGACTAGAGTTTCATGGGTGTGCTATCAATAAAAGTGCCCATAGCAAAAAAGTCTAGAAACATATTTAATGATCCTCGTAAGTTTGTTTCAATTGATTAGGATTATGACATTATGGTATTTGCATAATTCACAGTGGATAATTTATTGTTACCAATCGTATCTAATTGGATAATCGGAATATAAATCGCATTTATGTTTCGGACATTGGCCTAGCGGTTAGAGTGTTCGCCAATGGCCCGGGAGACCTGGGTTCAATCCCAGGTCGAGTCATACCAAAGACTCAAAAAATGGTACTTGATGCCTCCTTGCTTAACACTCAGCATTATAAGGTACGGATCAAGGGTAAAGTAGAGCAATCCAGGGAAGGAGTAGCGCCCTCCCCTACACCTTGGTGTAGTAGCAATCGAAAAGGGAGCCTTCGGGTCACCCTCGACTATGGTCGCCAACTTTACTCATCATATTTCGATAACTTTATTGAAGTCTATCTTGGAAGATTTTATAGCAAACCACGCAGAATGTAAAATATCTGATTTACAATATATGAAGTAAAAGCGACTGTGAATACAAGGAGATAAAGGCACTTATAAATAAAGCATTATCAAAAATACAAAATGAGAAATAGATTTACTGGTCCATTAAATGGTTTCCTTGTAAAAGAAATGGAATATATAGGAATTTATTAGTCAATTTGAAGTATTCACTGACTACTTTTAATTTGAGCCAGGATCATTCTAAAAAGTATTATGCAGATATGTAACTAAAAGAAATGTATCATAGCTGGCACGAAATAATCGTTAACTTGTCAGTTTTTTCCCTTCTAAACATAATCATCTAGAACATTTTCTAATGCACCTAACACATGTCAACGTTTATTTATTTTCAAAAATTAAGTTTAATAAAGATATTTACACGTAGTCAAATTTGACGCTACAACTAATTGGTCTTCAATTAGATTTATAAAAAAATAAATGAACGAATTATTGTACTGTTTGTATATATATCATTTCTCAAGTAGACGGCACATTTAAATGAATCATCATTTTCCATGAATGCGATATAATAGATACCAATATTCAGTATATACTTGCCTGGTGGGTTGTTAGTTTAAATCGCTGCTAAAGAAAAATTTCATTGTGATACTATGTCAGTAAAAATCTCTTTATAATCTAAAATCATATTAATTGCCATGCTAACGCGTATAATTAAAGACAAGCAAACTTAAAAAATTCAGATGCCCATTCCCGTTTGTTCCTAGGGAAAAATTAGAAAATAGTTTAATATAGGAAACACAATGGACCTTGTTGTGGTATGAGACAAGACGAGGCAGAAGGAAGTAGCTAACCCACCCACCACCAGGCTGGCCGGTCAGAAGTCAATGTTGACTTGAACATAATGACATCGTAAGCTTGAATGAGCATGTTGCTACCCGCGCGAAAGAGTACAAAGATACAGTAAATGACGACGCACACCATGTTTCTGGAGTAGAGGGGAACGATCTTGAAAATACTGGAATCTTTGTCTCCTCTAGAAAAGACTACAAAAGTCGGCTCCATTCCATGGGGAGGAAGAAGTCCGGAGACACTGGTGCTAATGAGAAGTCCCGAGAAGTGAGTTAGTTGGCAGATATATAGAGGCGACGAATATAAAGTGTTAGGAGTTTCTCAGATACAACAGCAGTGCCAGACAAGATTTCGCGCCGCACGCTATAACGTTTCCAAAGTGAGACTCACACAGATCTTTGAGCAGGTCCAGTCTTTCAAAAACTTGTTTGTCTTTTTTTTTATTTTATTACAGTGACACTGCCGTCTTCTGAGGAGTGTACAATTTACATATGCATCTCCTGAGTGCAACAATATTGGGTCTGACATTATTGTACGGGCAGTTATGCATAATATACTTTGGGTAGTGCACGGCAACAGACAAGGTGACTCGGTAATTTATTAGCAAGAGTGTAATCAGTCCTCTGCTTCAAAAATCCATAACTGTCGTTGATGCAAATAATAAGCCAAAAATTGAAAAAAAAGAACAAGTGAAAATGTTCATGAGAACAGGCTCTTTGTCAGACTAGGCAGAAAAGATCCATGTTCAATAAGGCACTTACCTCATGACCAAGAGCATATAAACACTGGAACGTCTCTCAACACCATTAAAAGAAGGTCAACTTTAGCTGACAGTTTAACAGATTTTTATTTACTCCTTACACCAACACATTCATAAACGATCATGGTGGTGATATACTTAACTCTCTGAAACATTCACTTTGTATAATTGTAAGTTGGTTCATGTACAGTGATTCTCTATTGAATGAGACAGATGGCTGAAATAGGAAGTTGCATATCATCACGTTGGCATCAAGAAATAGATTTAATTTAGTGTGATTTAGTAGTGACCTAGGACATCTTTTCAAACGAAGCGATTCTTGAACATTCAATGCTAAGATGTTCAATGTAAATTCCTCAAAGCACAGTTGGACGCCAATATTCTCAATCGCACCCCATATTTATGAATGATATTAGCCCTTATAGACAGCATGCAGCAAGGAAATATTTCATATAACACCATAGATATTCTTTTGTTGTCTGAAAGTGATCTTGATATTACCTCTATAAAATACATGGCGGCACGTTTAGTCCTAAAATTCGTCTCTGTATTCCAGATCATTTTCAGAAATTGCTGAGCCATTCCAGTAAGAGTAGGATGATACTACTTAATTAGAAATGATAAAACAAAGTACTATTATGAGGCATTTGGAAAGTACTATTTTTTCTGAGTGGTGGCAATGGTGAATATAGTCATTTTCGTATTTAACAAGCCAAATAATATCCGATTATCTCTTGACGGATGGGATTAAACTAATAAGCATTCAGAAGTTTGCTTATTTCTGACGACATTTTCCTATAAAAACCTTACAAAGCCAACTTTAAAGTACCCATTGTTTTCTTTCACGTTATTTCATTAAACTACTAACAATTGTATAGCGTATACAAATTTGCATTCATTCAGAGTAAAAATATGCAATCTGTTGGATATTTTTGAATAACGCAGAATGGTGGTTAACAATATATATATATAACAGGTGGTGGTTAACAATATATATATATATATATATTTAAAGTTCATTAAATCAATTGAGTGATTATTACATTTGTAGTCGGCAGTAGGACACATTATTTAAAGAATCACATTTTCCAGGAGATCAACAGAGATGTATCACTCAGTAAGAGATGATCCCAGAAGACGGTCAGCGTGAACTTTTTTACTGTGCGCTACACCCGCAGCATTCTCTTTACCAGAGAGTCAGTATATCGACTCTTAATTGACTTTATTTTGAATCAGACTCGTATTGGCATTGCATTGAGTACATTTCATACAGTTTTCCACAACTCATCGTCTAAAGATTTCATGATTGACTTTCGTTCAGCTTAGAGGACTTTGATTAATTTGCACCCATTTTTAATAGTTTCAAAACAAATTTTCTTCCGAGATAAAATCACTGTTCAATAACTAATTCCAAACATTGCAGATTTTACTTCAGGGAATAACATACTTTAAAAAATCATTTTGCTTTCTGGTAGAATAATCTAATTATTCACACACACACCAACACACACACACAAACACACACACACACATATATATACATATATAATCTGCATGTGTAAGAAGAGGAAATACCAGTTTTGTCAAGTCTCCAGGACTCTTCTCCGTATTCTGGCCGTTCTCAATAATGCTGTAGTTTTGATGGTCTCAACTCGTCTGCCAATTGTCAAGTCTTCCAATCCCTTTAATACTCCTTTTACTATTATCTACTAATTAGATTATTATAAGCTCTGGTCTGCTGGCTGAGATTAGGTGATCCGTTTGTATATCAAAGTCTCATAGGAGTCTGTGTGTGTCATTGTCTAGGACAAGCGCTGGGTTTTGCATATACCATTTGTTGACATGGTCAAATTTAAATTACTTGCACATTTCCCATTGGATCTCCTTGCCCACCCAGTCGTGTCTAGCCTTGTACTCCTTCTGTGCCAATTTGCTGCATTCGCTTATTATGTGATTGATGTTTTCATCTCTGTCACCGCATAGTCTACATTTGCTGTATTGTAGCGTCTTATCTATCCTCGCATTGATATAATTGGTTTTTATGGCGCTGTTTTTTGGCTTCCATTTGGAGAGATTCTGTTTCTCTCATAAAGTTTCCCTTTCTTAGCCATGTCCAGGTTTTGTGAAGTGAGATGTTGTTCATTTTTATTATTATCATATGACAGCTTTTGAGGTTTTTACATTAGCATCTGATAGTCATTCACGGGAGACTTAGAGATAGAAAGTCTCCTCTGGTGTCCTTGGACTTTTCTCAGTATTATGGCCGATCTTTACAATTCTGTTGATTTCAAAACCCCCACGTTTTGTTTTTGTTTTTTTTGTTGTATTTTTTGACGACTCATCATCACTGTTCTAAGCGCACCAATTTCAGTGGGCATCACTATTATTATTATTATTATTACTCATTAGAGTTTTTCACATCAGCGTAAGCTGATGGTCTTTCACTGGATACTGAGTGACAGCAAGTCTCCTCAAGTCTCCAGGACTCTTCTCAGTATTCTGACCGTTTTCAATAATGCTGTTGTTTGGATGGTCTCTACTGGGCCGCCAACTTCCAAATCCTTCAGGCCCTTTAATAATCCTTTAGTTACCGTGCCATATGCACCAATCACAAGTGGTATAATTGTGACCTTCATGTTCCATAATTTTTTGAATTCTCTAGCAAGGTCGAGGTACTTATCTCTCTTTTCACATTCTTTCAGTTTTATTCTGTCGTCAGCCGGGACAGCAAAGTTGACAATTTTGCAGATTTTTTTTTGTTCATTATTATAAGGTCTGGTTTTCTGGCCGAGATTAGGTGATCAGTTTGTATATCAAAATCCCATAAGAATTTGTGTGTGTCATTTTCTAGGACATGTGCTAGGTTGTGCATATAATATTTGTTGGCATCGTCAAATTTAAATTTCTTGCATATTTTCCATTGGATCACCTTGCCCTCCCAGTCGTGTCTAACCTCTATCATTATATTCTTTTTAATCCCTTGATTGTTTTAACATTGACGTAAGCTGATGGTTTTTCACTGGAGGTAGAGTGAAATCAAGTTTTTCCCGTCTTCAGGACCTTTCTCACTATTCTGGCCAACCCCAACAATGCTGTCTTTTGATTGTCTCGGTTCGTCCACTGATTCCCAAGTCCTCCTGCCCTTTTACTAAGGGTTTGAAGATTTTCTAAGTGAACCAATTACAATTGGCATCACCGTCAATTTCATGTTTCATAACTTCTTCAGTTCTCTGGCAGAGTCCAGGTATATATTTTTCTTTTCAGCTTCTTTTGATTTTACTCTCTGGCATGCAGGTTCTTGTTGTTTTTTTTTTATTCTCTCTACGTCTGGTCGTCTGACCAAGATAAGGTGACCTGCTTGTATTTCAAACTTTAATTTTCTAGGATGAATTCTGGGTTGAGAATATACAACTTCTCCGTGTATTCAAATTTAAATTTCTGGCACAATTCGAAATACATCACCTTCTCCACCCAGGCGTTTGCTATTTTCTTGCGACTTATCTATTTTATGCATTAACTTAGTTGGTCCTTATGGCGTTATTTTGTGTTGCTATTAGAAAAGATCCAGTTTTTCTCTTAAGATTTCCCTTTATTTGCCATCTTAACGTTTTCTCGTGTGAGATTACGCTTCTTTTCTACTTGAAATATCTATACATTTATTTTTATTATTTTAGTTTTGAGAGTTTTTCATAACAGCTTCAAAAGATGGTCTTTCACAGGAGTTGAAGTGACAAGGTTCTCATAATTTTTTTTTACTCCTTGAGAGTTTTTATATCAGTTTTAGCTGATGGTTTTTCATTGGAGCCTGCGTGACTGCAAATCTCCCCAAGTCTCCAGGACTCTTCTCACTATTCTGTGTATTCTCAATAATGTACTAATTTGAACGTTTCCACTTGTCCTCCAACCTCAAAGTCCTCTAGTCTCTTTATTAATCATTTGCTGACTGTACGAAAGGAACCAATGACGCTTGGTATAATTTTCACCTTCATGTTCCATAGTTTTTTTCAGTTCCCTAGCAAAGTCGAAGTACTTATCCTTCTTTTCACATTCTTTCAGTCTTATTCTTCGGTTAGCCGGGACTGCAAAGGGCAGAAGTTGGGTCTTCTGGCCGAGATTAGGTGATCCCTTTGTGTGTCAATGTCCCATAGAAGTTTATGTGTGTCATTCTCCAGGACAGATGCTGGGTTGCGCATATACCATTTGGTCGTATGGGCAATTTTCAATTTCTTGGACATCTCCCAGTGGATTACCTTGCCCAGCCAGTCGAGTCTAGTCTTATACCTCTTCGGTCCTAATCTGCTGCATTCGCTTATTATGTGATTGATAGTTTCGTTTCTATCACCAAATAACCTACATTTGCTATTTTGTTGTGTCTTATCTATTCTCGCTTTGATATTATTGGTTCTCCTGGCGTTGTTTTTGCTGCTATTAGGAGAGATTGTGTTTTTCTCTAAAAGTTTCCTTTTGTTTATAACCACGTCCAGCTTTTCTCGTGAGAGATGTTGCTTTTAATTAGTCATATAAAACGCTCCTACAGCTGTTTTTCTTCCATTTTTTGTGTCCTACTCATTGTTATTCTGTGGGTCATCGTGTTGTCTATCTCGTTTCTGATGGCTGTAATAAGTCCTACTTCGTGTTCTTTAATGTTGGCAAGTCCTCTTCATCCCTACTTTCTTGATACATAAAGTCCGTCAACGCCGTCTATGGGATGTAATGCCTTATGCTTGGTCATTAGTTTTTGTATTCTTCGGTCAATTTGCTTAAGTTCTTCTCTGGTACACTTCAAAAAGAGTCCCAAATATGTAATTTGGAGTAGAGTCCAGGTATTTATTCCTTTGATAAGGTTTTTGCTGGATAGTTTTGTCTCGAGTAGTTTTCGAGTTCTCCTGAGATATTCTTTCTAACTTTTGTCTTTCATTTCCACTTGTTTGATGGTGTCAGCCTCCAAAATGCCCAAGTATTTATAGGTTTTATTTTCTCTGCGTGTTCTAATGTTGTCTTTATTTGGTCGTTCCATTCCGTCAGTTACGTGTCGTTTGCCACATTTTATGACTAGCATGACACATTTTTTGATGCAAAGTTCCATTCCTATGTCCTCACTGTATATTCTAACTGTGTGTATTAGAGTTTCCAGTTCTTTTCCATTATTTTTAAACAGTTTGATGTCATCCATGTACATTAAGTGATTGATCTTTTCTTGCGATCTACTAAGACAGTTTGTACATTTTGAGGCAGTTTATTATCCAGTTTTGCGGAACCATATAACATGCCCTTTTATAAATAATCGAGGCTTTAGCTAGATTTTTTGAGTCTGGTCTTATCCTCGTTTAGAATGTGTTGGTTTGTGTAAAGTAAGTCTGCTATGCCTCTGGATCCTTTGCGGCATCCTTTCTGTTCCTCAGGGAACAATCCGCGACTTGTTAGCTAGTAGTAAATCTCTTCCCTTATCTATGGTGTTAATATTTGCCCCATAATCAGTAGGTAGGTTATGTTTCTGTAGTTTTTTGGGGCAGTTCTTTTGCTTGTGTCCTCTTGGATCAATTTTGTCTTTCCTTTGGTCCTCCATTCTGGTACGTGAGATGCTTGTAGACATGTGGTCATTTCTAGTGTTTGTCTGTCATGAATGGAGGTGAATTTCTTGAATCAGAAACCACCTATTACATCATGGCCTGGCGTTTTCCAGTTTGATAATTTTTTCGTATCCTTTTGATTAAGTCGATATGTATTTCGGCTTTTGGCTCTTCTTCGAGTCCTTCTACTTCTCTTGAACATGTTTATCCATTCTGCCTTTTCGTTGTGTTTTTTCGTTGGCATAATTCAGTCCAAAATCGTTCGGTTTCTTTTGCATCTGTTAGGAAGTATGTTATCGTGTCATCTCCTCCTAATTATTGATAGAGTTTTCTTCGTTGTTTTGGAATGTCCCGTTTTGTCTGTAATTGTTTTTCTCTTTATCAATATTTCTTTAATCTTCTTTCTTTCGCTAGGACTTTCTGGTTTATTTCCTCAAGTTATATTCTTTTTTAAATACATTTTGCTCTGTCCTAAACGTTCCAGCGTATTTCCTTAGTTTGATCATTTAGGCCTGTTTACGTAAATATTTAAACTACATTTCCAGTCGCTATTCCATCTTGGTTTTGATTTTTTTCTTCGTGCTTTTTTGAAGGGATCCTAATTTTCTTACAAACTAATTTCACCCCAGCATAGATTAGTTCATTTAATTCGGTTACATTATACGTTGATATATGAAGTTGTACTTGATTTATTTTATTCGCTTCTGACTTAACAGTTCTCCATTCTATGTTGATGGTAAGGTAGTCTTTTCACTGTTCATGAGTCTCTTTAAATTTTCTAAATTTACCTTTTGTTCTTGTGATAGTATTTCTTTTGGTTTTTTTTATCTGTGCCTTGTTTGGTTGTATGTCGTATCCATTTTCCGAGGTCAGAGGTTCATTTCTCTTTGGTTGTTTTTGTTTGTTGATTCTCGATTTGTCTGGCACTGAATTTATCATCTTGCGTTCACGTCTCTGATTTTTGTGGTTCTTTAAATCTTCATTGCCTGGTCCAACTTTCTGTCAAGTTTTGATTCAATTTTTTTTTATCATGGGTGGGTTATTTTGGCAATATCAGAACCAGTGTTGTTTATTATCTGCGAACCTGACACAGGTGTGACCGATAACAATCTCGGTAACTGTTAATGAACAGTGGGTCACAAAAAAAAAATAAAGAAACCCTCGTAAGTTTTTAACTTTGTTAAAGTCCTTTATCTTGTTATTTTTACCTTATTTCTCGAAATAACCTGAAATAGTTTTAGGTTTTCCTCTATCACCTGTATGGTTTATATTTACTGTCCTATTTTGAGACTTTATCAAAATATGAACAACCTCAGCGGAAATAAAGATGAGGCTGCTAATGCCCTTCCGATTGTATTGAGGACGGTAACTGTTCTTACTGAGCATTTTCAAACTATATCAGGTACGGATTTTTTCAAACTATATCAGGTACGTATTTTTTCAAACTATATCAGGTACGTATTTTTTCAAACTATATCAGGTACGTATTTTTTCACCGATTGAGAGAACTCATAGATGGGTGATATAGACTTTAGCGCAGAAAATTTAAACAAATCGATTTTGTAAATTCGAAATAGTTTAGCTGAAAATGATTTTGGGAAATAAAAGTTTTCATTTAAAAAAGTTCACCAAAATATTTTTCGAGTTACGGAAAATCATTTATTTTTTAAATTAAAGAAATTCTACTGGCCCGATTTTCTTCGAACACCACATAGCAAAGATTCATTCATCTCCCCTAATAGTTCGAACATGTAAGGATATATATATATATATATATATATATATATATATATATATATATATATATATATATATTAATGTATATATTACAGGGCCTTCAGAATTTTAGAAATACCCAAGTTGAACTTGGCTCCAAATCGCTTGGAAACACTGTTTCAGACTTACATTAATTTAATGTAGGATGACGTGCCGTTACAGTCAGTAAATGTCAGATGATTTGATTGGAAATTCTGCCTGAAGCATGAACAAATCTGGTCCTCCAATCAACCTAGTTTTTGTGTTTCTCTTTGAGGATATTTCTACTCTACTTGAAACGTCGTTTTTTTTTTAGACAACATTAGACGTAATATAATCTGAATACAATTCCTGGAAATTTTAGGAAGAGAGGGAAAATTTTGACTGGCAGAAATCTCTAGTTTAGGCAAAGTAATATTTTTGTTTTTGAGAAAATTCGAAAACTTTTTTTAGGAATTGATATCGCACATATATTAACATCAACCGGCCCCCACCGAAATTATGCATATATTTTGCTCAAAATATGTAATGCTTATATTATTTTAATTTCTAATTCACAATAATGTTATCTTTATTCTTACCGAATACACCAAACAGACAAACAGAAACTATTTCTCTGTCGCTAATACCAATACCGCAATGTTTTTATTCGTAATGATATGAATTTTCTCCTATAATGATCAAAGTGAAAATTGGAATCGGACAGATATATATTATAATGAGACTTTTCTCGAAGATGATTAAGTTAATATTTGATTTAATTTAATTTTGGTATAAGCCGATTAATCAGAAAACAAAATTTACTTTAACACTGATCTGATTAAATTGCACGCTTCTATCATACAATGTCACAAACTATAAAAATATAAAATTGAAGAGTGCATAAACATATTATCGTATGCAAATAAAGCAATTCACTTGCATATATGCATCCTATTTATGAAAAAAGATACAAAAAGGAACATACGATTTCTCAAACAATATCTTATCTATGTATAATCTTAATTTGACTCAATATGTTCATAAGTCATACATACGAAGCATATTTAATAAAATTCATCGCCTAAATGGTACTGCTAATTTTTAATACGCAATCATTTATGCATATTTTAATTCGAATACTGAAGAATCAGTTTAACTATAGTTCACGGAAAGTATCACAGCAACATATCAATTTCTAATTATCAAGATAATATAGAAGGAAGAAAAAATATTGTTTATTACCTAAACAAAGTATTCCTTCGTAAAGTAACTACGCAGACTTTACATGTATAGTCAGAATTTCCCAAGCAAACTTATATATATATATATATATATATATATATATATATATATGTGTGTGTGTGTGTGTGTGTGTGTGTGTGTGTGTGTGTGAAAACTCATGTGATTGTTGTATCCAGCTTTGGAAAAGAAGGTTAACCAACATTTCACTTCCAAAAGGTATGGACATGAAAGTCCGACATTGTTCCTTTCATCGGCAGTCACTTTAACCTTTCAGAACTTTTACGGCTTTTTTCAAAGGAGGCACATTTTATTTTAAATGACATTCTCCAATCATATTTTCTCACTTCTAGCTCTTCCCATCCCGAATATCAATTTTCAGCGTTTTTAGATTATTCTTGAACTTGTCTTTGTAGCCTTTTCTCGTCTTACACACACACACACACACACGCACACACACACACACACACATGCGCGTACGAACGCGTGTGTGTACGTGTGTGTGTGAGAGAAAGAGAGTCTGTGTGTGTATGAGTGCGCTTATACACACAGACAAACAAACACACACACACACACACACACACACATACACACAGACATACAAACACACCAGTCTTAAGTTATAAGTGAAACTCATTATATATATATATATATATTATTTTCACCTCGTTAACTCTTATTTAATGTCTAACCGAAACCACAAAAATTCAACGAGTCAAAATCCTGTACTTTTGATAACAACTTTTGAGATATATACTTGTTGCTATCATCTTTAAAAGAAACTGTAAAATGTTTTTCTTGAGAAAAGGAAAAATTCCACTGAATGACTATGTAAAACGTCCAAGTTAAACACAAGTAATGCATACAGTAATTATACGAGTGTTTTCTTAAATAATATAAATAAAATAATGATTCCGTAGATCAATTTTTCATGGATATTTTATTGGATTTAGAACAACAATATTCTTCAGATCTGCATTCGAAAAGCTGATACACAGATCTCAAGAGGCCGCCTCTCGTAAACCCTATTAAATTATTATACATCCTCTTCAGCGTTGTCAAATATCCTTAAGCGAAACTATTCTTTGGCCTCAGGAATATGATCATATTCAAAGGGCAAGGTTACAGGGCAAACCTCTCCATTTATACTTATGAACGCCCACAATGAAGTCAGAATTTTAGCACTAAGCGTTTATATGAAATAGACAAACTTGATATACTTAAGCTTTTCTGATCTTTCCTTTTCATGATGGGGTGATAAAATTGTGTATATCTTTCCATAGCAGTAATTTATGTATGATTGTCTAATGAATCTCATCATAATATTGCCCATATGGAGACGGCTTATTACCAAAAATCCTTAGTACCTTCTTAAATGACCCTCAATATGATATTGATGATAGTGTCTTTTCTAAATAACATTAAACTGTACTTGTTCGAACTGTTACAGCATTCTACAAAATCTAATGATTCCATAAGAAAACGAGATTAAAATGTTTATGAATGGATCCCCACCTACATTGCGGAATAAATAGTGCAGTCCATTCTGTAATAATGTTATTTTTAAGCAACGCTGCCATTTTTAGCATTAATCTAGCGCTTTTAAAAATGATTGTTCTTCTCAGCTTAATGTTGGAAGAACTAAAGCGTGTGGTGTTATTAATATTATTACTATATAGCTCAAGTGGTAATGTACATTATGCACTTTTTGAAAATATTTGTTCATAAAGCGAAGACTCTCTTAACACTTTATTTTGGTAACATGCTTGTACATATATATCTTTTTTTTTAATTACAAGTGTTCATTACTGTGAATTTCGGATAAAAATAATTCTTAATAACGTCCATTTTCTCAGTTTAATGTACCACTAGAAATATCCTCTTCCTAGCATATTTTTATGAAGAAAAGTAATCTTTGTTTAAGAATATGGTATGTGTGTACGTATTAATAAACAAAAGACATATATATATATATATATATATATATATATATATATATATATATATATATATATATATATGGGGTTGTTTAAGTGTGTGAGTCCTTCTCTGATCTACATAGCAATGTACAATGAAAAATCTTGCTTTTATCAAAATAAAGTTTTCTTTTAATTTTTAGGATTTTTATCAAGAATATAATAGCAGATTAATTCCAAAAATAAATCCTTTTTTCGCTTATGTCTTGTCAGAGAAATTACCGTAAGAAAAACCACGGTAATTCAAACGTTTATTTTTTTTCATTTTTTCTTTTTCCTCTCTGGTGTTTTTTCTTTTTCTTCCCCACCTTATGGTTGACATTAGGCATTCTTCATAGTTGTTCTTTTTAAAATTCATTTGTCTGAAAGATGTAAGCTAAAATACCATTTTTTAAGAATGAAACCGCTATTAAATTCCACTTTGAGGTTATGTATCAACAGTAAAATGTTTTCTGAATATATATTTTTTTCACTGCATTTACCAATGTTTTGATCCTTGACAGAGCAAACTATTCCCAGTCAACATTGCTAGCAATACTTAGATCCGCCAATATATTAGTGTCAACAGGCGACTAACAAAGGCATGGGCAGCTATCGATAGGCTATCGGTCATATGGAAGTCAGACTTTAACGATAAAATAAAACGAAGTTTCTTCCAAACTACGGTCGATACTGCTGTATGGTTGCACAACATGGACGTTAAATGGATGGAGAAAAAGCTTGACGGCAACTACACAAGAATGCTGCGAGCAATAATAAACAAGTCCTGGAGGAAGCATCCCACAAAGCAGTAGCTGTACGGCCACTTACCACCCATCACGAAAACTAAGCAAACCAGACATGCGGGGCACTATAGGAGAAGTAAGGATGAAATGATAAATGATGCACTCCAGTGGATCCCTTCACATGGACGAGCAAAGGCAGGACGACCAGCTAGAACCTACATACAACAGCTCAGTGTCGATACGTGGTGTAGCCCTAAAGACTTGCCGGAAGCAATGAACGATAGAGATGGGTGGCGAGAAAGGGTCAGGGATATCTGTGCTGATGGCGTGACATGATGATGATGATGATGATGATGATGGTGATTATGAATTATTATCCAGTATTTGCATTAAAGGATGTTTGTGAATGTTGCTTTTCATTTATTAGATATTTACATTATTTATTCCAATTATTTCATTATATATCAAGCATCCAACTTTTCTGTAAATTAACATTCAGATCTAATATCAATGTGGTGCTAAGATAACCCAATAAGTTTGTGATGCCTTAATTAAATGCACTGTTAAACAATGTGTTCAGTGTTTTACTTTTGCTAGTCATTTGAGTTGAATGAAAAGTTTTAATACTTTAAGTATCTTTATTAGAACCTGCAAACTGGCCAGAGAAATTGGTAATACTCATTCAGCTCATTCAATTTCTGCAGAGTTATCTTCCTTCTAAGCAAATCAAATGAAACCAGAAACACTAAATTTGGGGTATGAAAAGTCCCGATAGAGAAAACAGGGTTTCAAATGATTTCTCTTTACTCTGACTATAATCTAGTTTTGCTTGTGGAGAATTCAGTCTTCAGACTCTTGTGAAATATTTTCTTCCGATGTCCGTTCCGTGGATACCCATGCATGAATAATTCTGTCGGCTTGGCGATGTCACGACGCAAAGCAAGATCAGCTCAAATTTCCGACGGGACGTAATTGCGAACAATTTCAGAGAGCGAGAGAGTAATTTCCCCCGATACGACGTATTAGACTTTTAGATTATTCTGACAGCCCTTGTCCCTTATAAGATAGCTAGCCGCAAAACTAATAGGCGATGGAAGGTACGTTACCGACGATATTAACACAAATATTGAACGGTCTCTATCTGCCCGGCCGATGTGTCAAGTTACCTTCTGATCGATGACATCGCTATCAGAAACCAAACTGTCCGAGCAGACCACTGAAAAAAATTATCAGTTTCATTTTGATGTATTTTATTTCAAGTGTTATCGTTGTGGTGTAAGGTGTATAATTTTGCACTCGGTACTACCGAATCAAAGGATGAAGATAAAAGAAACTAAAATCTAAACATGCAAGAATCTCTCTCACGAATTAAAGAAGCTTTTGTGAAACATGAATATTAGAAAATGAATTTAATTTGACCAAATGATCAAGATTAAACACTGAATGTGAAATCCACTGATTTGAAGTAATTCCTATAGTATGAAATTATTTTTGAATATGACAATATTACATGAAATTACTATTATGTAGTTATTTTTTAAGCATTTTTTTCCTCGGGACATTGGCCAAATGAGTAAAGTGTTCGCCAATGGACCAGGAGACCGAGGTTCAATCCCACGTGTAGTCATACCAAAGACTCAAAAAGTGGTACTTGATGCCACCTTCTTAACACTCATCATTATAAGTTAAAGATCAAGGGTAAAGTGGAGCAACCAAGGGAAAGATGTAGCACCCTCCCCTACACCTCAGTGCAGTAGCTATTTAAAAGGGAGCCTTCGAGTCACCCTCGACTTAGGTCGCTAACTTTTCGGTTTTTTTTATACATACTAAATGGATCTCATTTTCAGACAGTTTTTATTATGCTTAATATAATCAAATATATTGGAAATAATATGCATTTTACTCAAAGAAATCTCATGATTATTTCAAGAAATTTGATTTTGATTATTTTCTAAATTTGTGTCTTAAATGCCACAAAACATTCTGTGTTGTGAATTTTGAAAACTTGTTTGGAGACTTGTATGATTTTTAGAGATTCTTCTCAAAAGAGAGGGTAGGACATTTATGTACAATTGTTTAATCAATCTCTACAAAATATACCAACTTCTCCGCACGGGCAGCATCAGACACAAGTCTTTTAGTGGGAGGAGTCTAACGGGTTTGAATTTAGAGTTTTCTTTCTCGCACACACGTTACTATACTGAGACGATAAGCCGATCTGACCTTCTATTAACCTATTGCTGATGGGAGAATAGTTGGATGCATACCTTTCCTAAGTGTATCATCACTATGTAAAATGTATGCAGATTCGAACAGGTTTTGAACTCGGGTAGCCGTTTTCATTTCTTACGCCAATGAGCATTTCATAACAAACACTTCCAAGCATTCCAGAATAGATCTGGATTATTAATTGGTGATCGAGGCAGCAGCGAAATGTATTCCAACAAAACTCAAAACCGAATATAGAGTCCCATGGGAAACTTTAGCGGTGAGAGAAAAACGTGCACTAGTGAAAACAGCCTCCAAAAACTATCGAAAAACCCCAACAAACACAAATGCCGTAAAACTAAAAACGGCACAATATCAGTTAGCAGGCATATATATAAAGGAACAGACAGAATACATTCAAAATCAGATAGATAAGATTAGATACTCGGTGGAAGATAGACAATGTAGAATAGCCTGGCAAACAATAAACGAAGTGAGCAGAAGAAAGAACACAGCCAAAGCAAAACTGAAAGCTGCATACCAACAGGAAAGAATAAAACTGTGGAAACAGCACTTCGAAAACCTACTAGGAAACCAACTGTAAATAACACATGAACCAATCACCAGAATAATTAGTAAACAATTGGACATTAAACTAGGACCGTTCACACAAGAAGAACTCGACTCGGTTCTCAGAAAAATTAAAAATAGGAAAGCTGCAGGGCTGGACGAGATTCCCCCATAAGTATAGAAGACCAAACAATTCGACGACATACGGCTCCGACACTGCAACGCAGTATATAATCAAAATCCGATAGTTAGATGGATGAAGGGATGTATCCTCCTCTTCCCTAAAAAGGGGGACCTCGGATTAGCCAAAAACTACCGAGGCATAACACTTACATCCATAGCAGCCAAAATCTACAATGCCCTACTACGAAACCGCATAGAACCCAAAATCGACAACATACTTAGGAAAAACTAAAATGGCTTCTGAAGAAATAGATCCACGACCTCAAAAATATTAACCATCCGTAGAATCCTTGAAGGTGTACGGGCAAAAAACCTACAAGTGACAATAATATTTGTCGACTTTGCCATGGCCTTCAATTCCATTCACAGAGGAAAGATGGAACAAATCCTACAATCATACGGCATACCTAAAGAAACTGTAGCAGCAATAACGATTCTCTACAGAAACACCAAAGTAAAAGTACGATCACCAGATGGAGACACAGAATACTTCGACATTGTAGCAGGAGTACTAGAAGGGGACACGCTAGCTCCATACCTCTTTATCATTTGTCTAGACTACGTACTTAGAACATCGATTGACAAAATCTGAGAGAACGGCTTCGAGCTGACAAAGAAAAGAAGCAGAAGGTACCCCGCAAAAACAATTACCGACGCCGACTACACCGATGACATAGCGATACTGGCAAATACACCCAACCAAGCCGAAACACTACTGCATATTTTGGAACAAGCAGCGGCAGGCATAGGCCTCTATGTCAATGCAAATAAAACGGAATATATGTGCTATAATCAAACGGGTGACATCTCCACTCTAGAAGGAACCCCTCTTAAACTAGTAGACAAATTCACTTACCTAGGAAGCAGCTTCGCATCAACCGAAAAGGACATCGACACGAGGTTAACGAAAGCACGGATATCTATCAATAGGCTATAGATTATATGGAAATCAGACCAAACCGATAAAATGAAACGCAGCTTCTTCCAGGCAGCGGTCGCATCGATCCTGCTATATGGATGCACTACATAGACTCTAACAAAACGGCTCGAGAAGAAGCTAGACAGCAATTACACAAAAATGCTGCGAGCAATCTTGAACAGGTCCTGGCGGCAACACCCCACAAAACACTAAGTGTACGGCCACCTGCCTCCTATCACGAAAACTATTCAAGTTAGACGAACCAGACATGCAGGACACTGCTAGAGAAGCAGAGACAAACTCATAAGTGATGTACTCATATGGACCCCCACAGATGGCCGTGCAAAAGCAGGACGATCAACACGAACATACATTCAGCAACTATGTGAGGATACGGGATGCTGTCCAGAAGACCTGCCTGAGGCGATGAACGATAGGGAAAAGTGGCGAGAGAGGGTCAAGGATATCCGTGCTACCAGCACGACATGATGATGATGATGAGTAATTGGTGAAGAAATCAGATAAAACAATTAATCCTCAAAGAAGTCCAGAAAAAAAAACACGAAATGTTTAAAACTGAAACCATCAGGAAGTACAATGAGATCAACACTGACTGATGGATTGTTTGATTTTAACAGCATGTCAACCTGTCTTGGGTTATTTCATTCCTTAATGTTAGGAAATCTCCGATAATTTTTTCAGTGGGTTCTTAAAAGTTTTTTTTCATTTAATCTTTATGATATTTAATGATATATATGGAGTGGTACAAATAGTGGAAATAGAGACAAGAATATGATATAAATGAGGAATTGTTGATTAAATTATAAAATTAATTACAAAAGATGGAAGTAAAACAGGGAGATCTTGGATCCTTAAAAGGAAACATCAAAAACAAAACAATTCGGAAAGCTAGAGACTACAATGCAATGTACTGTTTCTTCTTGAAACGATTTTCTTCCATCTACAACAGCACGAATAACTACAAGAAGTAAAAAGTCTTAAATTCCTCTATCTCTCTATTTATTTTTGTTGTTTATGAGTATTTTACTTTTTCATTGTATTTTTTCATTGAACTTTTCAGCCCTAAATCTTCCATTAATTCATTCGTATTCATTATCTTTCTTTCTTTCTGTCTTTCTTTTGTTTATAGAATAATTTGGAAGGAATTAATTTAATCAGTTTTCTTGCCTTCTTACCACACCAACAAGACTAAATTAAACTAACAGACTGACCCAAGTGCTGATTAGCACTTCAATAATTCTGTAAATTATGACTAGAATTATGCTCTATATACAAGACAGAATAGGACTTCCTCCCCTGTCAGTGTGTATTAGAGTAAGCTGACTAAATCCCTTGAAGACAGGTATAATTCCTCCTTCCTCAAAAAAATGTGGGTGTTCTGGATATGAAAATAAACTGCATCTGATCGTTAGGCTCCATCCAGGTATAAAGAGTTAGGGTGTATTGAATACCTCTTTTTGTTAAAAGTGTCAGGTCTGCTCGAAATCTGTAGTAGTAACTGTTACCATCTGTTATATAGTTCGATGAGCTGTTTTTCAGAATGATTCGTATTCGCTAAAACCTCGTGAAAAAAAAGTTATTGTGAAATGATTACAGAAAAAAATTGGAATATGAACGTATGCAATTCATGGACTTCTTAGCATATTTTATGCTAAGAAGTCCATGAATTGCATACTCCTTGATGGGTTGATAAAACATTAAATTAATAAATCAACCAGAAAACGACTCGATTGACTTTTAAATTAAAATTACTAAACGTTTTTTTCTTACTTTAGAAACTGATACTCAATGCAAATGATTGGTTTATATCTCGTTTGCAATGAAAAAAATGAGGTTTAAAACTTCTGAAAAATGAAACGAACACTGAGTCTAATAAACCGAACAATAACATGATAACACTGATTTAAGGTCTTTAACTTTTATTTCAAATAAATCAATTATAATCTTAATTAATTTAGGACTTTTTTGACTTCGGCCTTCTTTTTCACATTTTAGAAGCAATTAATTCAATTTTTTTAGCCTAAAAGAAAAAAAGAAAAAAGGAACAGAGAGGTAAAAGAAAATGTTCTCTTCAAAGATTTCAGTTGTATTTTATTTTATTTGTCATAAACATGTTTTGCATGTCTTAGTTCTAGAAAAGACTAATTTAAAAAGAATAATTGCTTGGCATGAACAAGATGATTCAAGTTTATTTTTCTAATCGCTAATAAAAAATAAAAATGTTAATGCTATGGTAGCAATCTACTTCATATCATTCTATATTTTCTTCTCTGTGATTAAAGGGTCTTTCTTTTATTCTTTCTTTCATTCTTTCTTTCATTCTTTCTTTCTTTCTTTTATTTTTCTTTTGCTTTGCTCTCTCTTTTGTCTCTAATATGTTGTTCTTTCGGGAGATTATTTATCCGGTTTTATCCATTATTTTTTTTTAATTTTAAAGTTTCTTTTTCTACTATAACTGATATTGTTTATATTTTCAGCTTTTCATTATCGATTACATAAAAATATTCCTTTAATGTAAATTTTTTTTACTTTTATTTTTGTCTAAAATGCAATCGTGAGGAATATAAAACCCGTATGTCACATAAGTCATTCCGATTCAAGCAATCGATAATAGATTAATTGTTTTTCAAGTAAATGTTTTATGATATTCTAAATCATAATTAGCATACTGCAACTGTATTTTGAAGCCCCTGTCTGCCTATTATATACATTAGCATGTAAAGATTCAAGTATTCGCACAACATAGGATCCACTGATTATATTCCTTGCAGAGGATCTTGGGTATCATACTAAACTGCATTTGTCAGGTTCCAAATCTGAAGAGGTCAGGTGTGCAGAATACTCATCATTGTCATCATTCCTTGGTCCACTCTGAGTCGAAATAGAAGTACCTGTTAGAGTCCCATTTTTTGTGAAACAGAGATGTATAAGAATTATCCATTTTTGGTAGAACCATGGGAAAAATCACTTAACAAACATCTTTACCAAAAATTTAAAACATGGCAGTGATTCCCTAACCTCTCCATTGGCATGTTTTCTTGGAATCAATCAATCAATCAATAAAAAGAACTCTAAATCTTTCCTTTAAGGAGCTGATTGGGCCATGAATGTGTAACGTTGCTCAAGAGAACGATAGGCTTTTGGGACTAAGTTTCATGTAATTGTTTTGTACTTCTCGTGAGTTATTATTTTTCATCCCTGTTTCTATTATCAAATCTACAAATTGTACTATCGAGCGGAAGTAATGTTTTTAAAGATCGTAAAAGAAATAAAGTTAAGTGGTGTCGCATCTCCTTATAACCTCAAACTCTAATTAGATTATACACCACGGTTTTGGTCATACCGAAAGCAATCCTTGCCAAGACTTTTGTGTCTATATTTTATTAATTCATTGATTTTTAGTTTTTATTTCGTAGTGTGCCTTTTTGTGCTTTTCTTGAAATAGTGGGATTTTGTTTTGTAACTCACCAATTCTTTGGGTTTTTTTAAAATCTTGTTTCGTTCGTTTGTTTGCTTTTTTTTTTCTCGTTTTGTTTTGTTTTACAATCTTATCTTAATTCCTCAGAATTAATATTTTCTTTTTCCAATGAAATTCGAAGTAATTGCTTTTTCGAATTCTAGTCATTTTCCTGTTTCGTTTCCATCTTTACAGCATCTTCTCCTTCTTTTCCATACGTGGTTTGATGTTTATTGTATATTTTGAAGGTTTTGTTCATCATTATTATTTTTCTAGTTTGTTAGGATATCGGATATATAAAGATATTTCTCGTATTTTCCTTTCAGATTTTATTTTAGCTTCTTATTTTTCCATATATAAAAGTTTCTTTATTTTCATTAATGCACGAGCTTTCGTTCATTGCTTTCCAGATTTCCAATTTATAATTTCTTATTTATTTTCGTTCAGTCAGTTTCATTGTGTTTTTAATTCATCTTAGAAATGCTTGTTTTCAATAATTCAATCAGATTTTCTTCTTCATTTCTTCGTAATTATTTTTGGTTTCGTCTTTTGTCATTCATAGTTATCTGCACTTGTTTTCTGTGGCAGCAATTACAGATAGATAGAAGCTGAAGCTGAATAAAAAATGAGTTTCAAGTGACCAATGCTTTTCTTATTTTGATTGAGTATTTTTGAGTGAAGTAAAAGAAAAAAAGTAGATAAAATTATAGATATGCAACAAATCGAATTTCCTTAATCCCAAATTCGGAGCAAATAAATTCAGCTGCCAAAGAATTCGATCGAGCAGTACATTGAATGGTTTAATCATTCCCCATTTTCAAAAATGGACTCACCCTGATCACCTGTGTAGAGTATACAGGTTATCTAGTCGTTGTAGTAATGGGACACGAAAAAGATGGCATGATTTTTTTAAAAATATATTTAAATCGAAATATAATTGTTTCGAAAATTATTCTCCTTGTCCCTTTATTTAATTCAGAAGTGAATATTTATCTCATTGAATGAATAAAATTCTGTGAAATATTCAGATCGGGCTTCATGTAATAGCTATGTAAAGAACCATGGATCAACCCTCACAGAATTATTTCCAAAGCTTAGGTTATATGTGGAATAAGACGAAAAGTATAAATCACATATTGGGAATAAAACTCAATACCAATGGTCTGCTAATCTGGCCAGCTAACCAAGGTTCTTCAGCCTACTTTTCCCAGCAGGCTAAGAGAAACACACTCTAAGAAAAATAAAGGACCGACCTTCATAAAAAAACAATAATCAACTGAAAATCATCTAAACTACAAACACGAGTGAGTTTAAGTCTCAATGAATACCTCATTAACAGGGCCTTGTGCCATACATATTCTCCAACGAAAGCATCAAGCGGGAAACATACACATATGTAAAAAAAAATCCTAAAAGAACAAATCTCTTCGTGAACCAAATCATTAAGCTTAGGAAATAACAAAAAGTGACAGGGAGCAAGATCCATATCTTGCTCCCTGTCACTTTTTGTTATAGGGAGAGTGAGGAACTTTTTGTTATAGGGAGAGTGAGGAACTGTCTTGATGCCCATCTTGGTCAAATGGTCTGTGATAAGGATGGTATTGTAGACTGATGCATTGTTCTAGTGGAAATGCCACAGACCCGATTTGAAGAGTGCTGGCCTCGTCCGAAGTGATCTCTTCCTGAACTCCCTTAAAACCTCAACAGAGTAACCCTCACCCTAACTCAAACCGTTTGGCCAATCAACTCTGGTGTATTGAATTCCTTACTCTAACTACATCTCTCATCATCCCTCACAGACTGCCTGTCTTCCTTGAATCCCTTATGCCACACAAAAACTAATGCTCGATTCATGCAAGATGGTCAAAAAGCAGTATGAAGAATTCCATACATTTCTGTCGTATTTTTCCAAGTTTAAAACAGAATGTTATTGCATATCCTTCTTCCATAGGGTCCTCACGTCCAGATTGCATGATTTTTAAAATTCACCAGCTGTGACAATCAGGCTTTATTAGGATGTATTTCAATTCCTGCTGTAGCTGTACATTTGAACCTGAAATCATAAAAATTGGTCAGTCATCTCATAAGATTTATAGCAATAACATACTGAATTTTCAAGAGTCTACGCCAATTCTAAATGCCTGTACCCCCCACACACACATATGTATATATATATATATATATAATTTGTAAACTAATAATTTTTTTGTAACATTTTAAACAAGCCAGAGCTTATTTGTTTTACGAAAAACATAAATGGTCTCAAGATAAAAAAAGGTTTTGTTTTTTTTTTTTGTTTTTTTTTACAACCACGTACACATGGGAAGAAGCACGATGCACGTGTGAGTCTTGCGGCTTAACGCTCAGGATTGTCAGTTCGATCGGGGAACTACTGCTGCTCATCTATAAGAGTGGTTTCTATAGATGAGAATAAAAACAGCTATCGAAAGATAACCATGACTCGTACTCAAACCACATACATAAACCGCATCGCTCTTCCCGCGGGTAAAAAAAGGGGGCGCGTCCTGCTGAGGTTAGAGCCCTTGCCTCAGTGTTCGAAAAATCAGCTACAGAGCTCCAACAAAAACTACTAAAATGCAAACAAACAATACAGATAGCAACATTTAACGTGAGAACCCTAAATAGAATAGGTCAACTATCAGAGCTAACTGCATCAGCCGTAGAACATAAGATAGACGTAATTTGCATACAAGAGCACCGATACACGCACACCGAAGATATCAAATATCACGAAACTGGCAATGGATGGTTGCTGGTGACTGTATCGGCATGGAAAAACTCGGTCAATGCATCTGTAGGAGGGGTGGGAATGCTTATAGGACCAAGAGCGTAAAAACACTGAACAGCATTGAGAGAATACAACCTAGGATGTTGGCCGCAACGCTTAATGGCAACCCCAAAGCGACAATTATCTCCTGCTACAGCCCTACCAATGTTAGCGAAGAAAACGAAATGGTCACCTTCTACGAAGATCTATCCTCCCTAGTACGTAGCATTCCGAAACACAACCTGCTAGTCATTGGCGGAGATATGAATGCACAAATCGGGAAAAACAGAAACAACAAATACAGCCTACACAACGCGTCAAACAGGAATGGACAACATCTAATAGATTTCATGATAGAAAATAGATTAACATGCCTCAATACAAACTTTCAAAAAAGGGAGGGGAAATTATGGACCTACACATACGCGAATAAGAGTAAAACACAGATAGACTACATCCTTATAAACAGGAAACGGAAAAACAGTGCGATGAATTGCGAGGCATACTCCTCTTTCGAGGGTGTGTCCTCCGATCATCGAATAGTTACGGCCAAAGTACGACTAAGCCTACGAAATAACGCCACACGAAAAGCGAAAACCAAGCACTATGACTGGGCCCTACTCAACAACAGAGATATTAGAGATAAATATGCATTAGATTTAAGAAACAGATTCGAAGCACTACAAGAAAAGGCAGTAAAAGGTACCCAAAATGACGAATATGAAAATTTTGTAGAAGCACACCTTGAGGCGGCAGCAAAGTGTATTCCATAAAAACCTAGAACTAAATATAGAGTCCCTTGGGAAACGCTAGCGGTTAGAGAAAAACGTGCATTCGTGAGAACTGCCTCCAAAAGCTATCGAAAGGACCTAACAAACACAAATGCACGAAAACTAGAAAAGGCACAATATCAATTAACAGGAATATATCTAAAAGAACAGGCAGAATACATACAAAATAAGATAGATAAGATTAGAGACTCGGTGGAAGATAGAAAATCCAGAATAGCCTGGCAAACAATAAACGAAGTAAGTAGAAGGAAGAGCACAGCCAAAGCAAAATTGAAAGCTGCAAGCCAACAAGAAAGAGTGAAACTGTGGGAACAGCATTTCAAAAATCTACTAGGAAACCAACCGAAAATAACGAATGAACCGATTACCAGAATTATTAGTAAGAAATTAAACGTTAAACTAGGTCCTTTCACCAAAGAAGAACTCGACTAAGTTCTCAGAAGAATTAAAAATAGGAAAGCTGCAGGGCTAGACGAGATCCCCCCCCCCAGAAGT
Organism: Sepioteuthis lessoniana; assembly: GCA_963585895.1. Taxonomy (NCBI): domain Eukaryota; kingdom Metazoa; phylum Mollusca; class Cephalopoda; order Myopsida; family Loliginidae; genus Sepioteuthis; species Sepioteuthis lessoniana. Next base: position 70,966,009 of record OY757928.1, read on the forward strand.
GTGGAAGACTAGATAATTCGACGATATACTGCTCCGGCAATGCAACGCAGTCTATAGTCAAAATAGGATAGAAAGATGGACGAAGGGATGCATCCTTCCTTTCCCTAAAAAAGGCGACCTCGGACTAGCGAGGAATAACACTTACATTCATAGCAGCCAAAATCTACAATGCCCTACTACGAAACCGCATAGAACCCAAAATAGACAACATCCTTAGGAAAAACCAAAATGGCTTCCGGAGAAATAGATCCACAACCTCACAAATACTGACCATCCGTAGAATCCTTAAAGGCGTTCGAGCAAAAACCTTCAGTCGACATTACTATTTGTCGACTTTACCAAGGCCTTCGATTCCATACACAGACGGAAAATGGAGCAAATCCTACTAGCATACGACCTACCAAAAGAAACCGTAGCAGCGATAATGATTCTCTACAGAAACACCAAAGTGAAAGTCCGTTCACCAGATGGAGACACGGAATACTTCGACATTGTTGCAGGAGTACTACAAGGAGACACACTAGCCCCGTACCTCTTTATCATCTGTCTAGACTATGTGCTTAGGACTTTGATCGACAAAATCAGAGAAAATGGCTTCGAGCTGACTAAGAGAAGAAGCAAAAGGTACCCCGCAAAAACAATCACGGACGCCGACTACGCTGATGACTTGGCGTTACTAGCGAATACGCCTAATCAAGCAGAGACACTACTGCATAGTCTGGAACGAGCCGCAGCTGCCATTGGCCTCCATGTCAATGCAAACAAAACTGAATATATGTGTTACAACCAAACGGGCAATTTTGCTACACTAGAAACTAGTAGACAAATTCACCTACCTAGGAAGTAGCGTCTCATCAACCGAAAAAGACATCGACACACGACTGACGAAGGCATGGACAGCTATCGATAGGCTCTCGATCTAACCGATAAAATGAAACGCAGTTTCTTCCAGGCAGCGGTTGTGTCGATACTGCTATATGGATGCACCACATGGACGCTAACTAAGCGGCTGGAGAGGAAACTAGACGGAAATTACACAAGAATGTTGAGAGCAGTATTGAACAAGTCCTGGCGACAACACCCCCGAGACACCAACTATACGGACACTTGCCCCCCATCACGAAAACTATACAAGTTAGACGAACCAGACCCGCGGGACACTGCTGGAGAAGCAAGGACGAGCTCATAAGCGATGTACTCCTGTGGATCCCCACATATGGATGTGCAAAAGCAGGACGACCAGCACGAACTTACATACAGCAACTATGTGAGAACACAGGATGTAACCCTGAAGACCAGCCGGAGGCGATGAATGATAGGGAGAAGTTGCGATAGAGGGTCAGGGATATCTGTGCTGGCGGCGCGACATGATGATGATGAACACTAATAATTCTATTAAATAATAACCATTTGTTTTCACACTAATACAGTTTTTCAAGTTTACCAATATAACACAACTAATTGAATTAAACATCAGTCATTCACTTTCACACAGTTAAATGGTTGAATTGTACAATTCGACTTGAAGATGGTGTCTTAGAATATACAACCTCTCCCTGTCAGAGTAGGTCTGAAAGTAATGGTATTGAAGGACTGAAAGTAATGGTATTGAAGTAGTCGTCAGAGGTGTCTTACCTTTTGTACAAATATGCAATCAGAGTATTATAGAGTCGATGCCAACTGGGCTACACAAATTTGGAGACCGTTTTTTCTTCAAATGTGCATGTATTCGTAGACTTATCTAATATTTTTGTATATCTTCTTATTTGAGTTTTGTATCTATGCCGTCAAAGTTTCAATAGTCATACTTAATTCTTCACGAATGGATAAATTTAGGCTTTTATTATTTTGATCCTTGTGCGCTGCATTAGTTTTGTTAGTTTGTATTATTTTTTAAATATTTGTTTTTTTTAGTTTGTTTAGGTTTTTTTCGGTGGGGAAGGAGTTGTTATGTTTTTCTTAATGTTGATTGATATGAAAAGGATTTGATATTATTTGTTAATATTTTTCAGTTGCAAGTAAATCATGACTTGGATTGTGGATATTTTTCAAACTTGGTTGGGATAACTAGGATGTGTTTTGCATTGCAGCTTGATTCTCCGTTTATTCTGAAAGTTGGTAGATAGTTCAGTGATCTTGTTGATCAAACAAAATAAATACCTTGAGGTTAAACGTTTTGAGGTTATCTGTGGTTATTATTTATATATGTGGTTTGTTGTAAGTTTTTTATTGTTTAGTTTGCTTTTTTTTTTTAGATAGACTTCGGCTGAGTGAGGGATTTTCGTTGCTCCTAAATCTTCGACTAATCGTTTTATTCTTAGAGGATTCCTTTCTTGACCAGAGCTCTCTAATTATCAGGTAGTTCTTTTTTTGTTGATGAGTGTGCTTGCCCTCAGTACTACTGTAGAGTTAAACTTCTTGTAAGACTCAACTATTTTTCTAGCTTTAAAAAAGTTATCTTTCTTTATATTTGATTTATATTATTTTGCTCTCTCCTTTTTCATAAAACAGATGATCCTGCAAATGAAGGATGGTTTTCTGAACAATTTGGGCATTTGGTTTCATTTGGATTATATTCATTCATGTTGTTTGGGTTAATTCGGCATATTTCATTGCATAACAAACATCTACAGCTCTCCAAATAGTGTCCATATTTATGACATTTTAAGCAACTCAAGGGCATAAAAGGTGCTATTTTATCTTTATAGGCAGTATCTTATTTTCTCTTCTTTAGGGATTGATTCATTTAATAACAGGGTTTATGTGTGTGTTTATATATCTTCATCACCCATTCTAATGGTTATCCTTTTATAGTCCCTAGTTCCTTGCTGCCCTGAATGTGTTTTATTTCTTCTGGTGTGGCTAAGGATAAAACACCGTTTCTTATTACCGCCTTTGAGGTGTCTAATTTTAATTTCACTTTCATTGAGATTTTGGCATTCTTGTGTTATCTTAATCAAGAAACAAACCCTAACACTTCCTTTTTTTCACAGTTTTGCGATTTCACTTTGCTGGGGATCACTGGTTCAATCAAGAAAAGTGATCGTTTTATCAAAAATACCTCCAATGATTCAATTGCAAATTTAGGGAATTGTTGTTTCATCGGATAAATTGGTCCTGTAATTCACTACCCATTATAAAGTCCAACTGTTGTTGAGAATGTATAAAACATGATACCCATTCGGCTCGGGTGAGACGGCGATACATTAGCCTATATTCTAGTGTCAAGTAGGGGATTTCAACATCCTACGAATCAAAGTTAAATAGTTGTCAGTGTTATGTTTCTCTCAATGTGATGGAACCTCAGTCAATTCCTTTTAGTAAAAAAAAGGGGTCGAATAGATGTTTGCCACGAGAATTTTTTGAATAATACGATCAGGGGAATAATCTAAATGATAGAACTTAACATTTCCTGCTGATTGATCGAATCGGGACACTCAGACTTCCCATCCAACGGAGCAAGGGCCAAAATAGAGTGTTTTAGATCACGGGACCACTTTGAATATCGGGTCCTAGAGTCTACAACCACAAAGATCCCGTCCTCAAAATTAACGGATCAACACATACTATCAACAGGTGACCTCGTTGTGGAAGAGTCTTCGTTCTCAACTGAGTAGCAGTCAGCGTATTCTATAGTAATGTCGATTAAGGAGCGATCCTTTGAGAATGATTAACTCAAGTCGCTTTATTACTTTCACTTTCGGACTAATACTTTTTTGAAAATGTATGATCCTCAAACCCAACCAGCTATACATTAAAAAGTAATACTGTTATTTTTTTTGTAAGGATGGCTAAGACATTAAATAACACATAAAGTTTGATGTACCATTAAACCAAACAAAACCAAAAATCACAAGTAAAGTTATTACCTATGCTTATCATCAACAAGTTGTCAGTTTACATTTTTGCATGAGTGACATTGATTTACCATATATTTTTCTAGCATCCTCGACGCAGTTTAGAATACGTTGACTGTGTCCTCTGAAGAGAGGTAAAGATAAGGCGTGTCTTTGTTATGAGACTAAAATTCATCTGGTAGAGAGGTTCTTATTTTGAGGAGTTTGCCATAACTCCTAGGTCCCTTCCGACCTGGAGTAATAGAACCTGTTATGTGGTAAATATATCAGTTTTATAATTATTTTTATTCGATATAACTGCGTGCAAAAAATGTTTGCATTCGATAAGACCGTGCGCAAAAGATATTCGTATTCGATGGAACCGTATGCCAAAAAAAACAACAACTTAAGCAAATACAAATTCAAACGTACAATGAACCTGCTTTCCTAAATTTGAGACGTAAAATAACCCTAAATGTGTTGATATGCCTTACATTCAATCAATAAATCATATATGTTTCTGCCATGACACTATCAGGAATAATTTCGATAATCTTTTATTGCCGGATTATTCTTATTATTTCTGCCAAGAGTCTTTTTTTTAAATCGTAATATATTCATCTTTTTCCGCTATTATTACAATATCAGTGAAATCGGACGTTGGCCCATTCTTTTATTATGTTTACTGTATAATATATAATTGATTGATAGCCCCATTTAACTTTGGAGTTTGTTGGTGTACGACGGGGGTCAATTCAAAGAATTGTGACTGATTTGCTTTTCCTTATTTTCTCCTCATGGGACATAATGATTTTGAGAGGAATGGAAGAATGAATGCATTTTTCGATGATTTTAAAGAGAACAGTCAAAAGGATAATCCTTGATTAACTGAAATAAATTTTCAAGAATGAAGTTAATGTATTATTAATCTGAAGAGGAAGTTTAAATCGACTTTTTATTCACCTCACACATTTTCTGTTATTAATCTTGTTGCATATGAAAACAAAAACACGAATCCTTTTACGTAATATAATCTATTATTTCATTGTAAAAATGTTTTGTCAGCGCCTATGGCGCTCTCGGTGAAAACGGGTTCTTAATCAAATATATCTCCATTGCAGTGATAATGTGTTCGAATATTTCTTCTTGTCTACATTGTTTCAGGCAACCGACATTTCCGTCTATGTTATCTTGTTCGATTGATCTTGTTACTGAGTGAAAATAGATAAAACAATTCAAGGTTCATGTTATCCCAGTGTTGAACACTTTAAATAATGCATAAATGAAACATTCCCAATATCTGTTAAGTATGTATTTTTGACATTTACAAAAAATACCCTGTGTTGATATAATAGGGTAAAAAATTTTCTTCGAAATTTTAAGGGTCGTATTTGTCATTAGGTTAATTTAGATATTATATTCGGGCAAGAATATAACAAAACTAAGACAGATATTTGACTTACGTCAAATTCATTACTATTAAAAGTTCATTTTTGTTGCTTGTATAAATGTTTAGAAGGCAATTCCATTAAGTGAGTGATAACTTTCAAAACATACTTCCCTATTTAACAGTAGTATTCTAATATTGACGTCTTCACTTTCTGACAGTGTGCAGCAAAAATCACAACTAGAATGTGAAATCCTGCTGGGCTAATGTAGTGCATATTCTTTACCAAACTCTAATGATAACGAAATCAACGAAAAGAGCAAGAGACGTGTTTGAACATAGAGTTGAATCATAAGAAACATTTCTGTCGACCGTGCTCTTTGATGTCTCTAGTATCTCTCAGTAATTTCCATCATTCAAAGATACAATCTTTTCTCTTTGCAGACGCATAGCTGTACGTCATGTCAATCGCCGTGTGTTAAAGTTATACCATCTGTCAAGCTTATAAGGTTGTCATTTAGATATTATAAAATGTCATCGGGAACAATTTATTATTATTGTCTTACAACATAACTCTAAGTAATCTTACAGCGATATTTAAAGATGTATTTAACCGATGTAACAGCTGAGCACGATGAAACATTGAAATGAGTATTAATTCTAAACTGTCATAATTTTATGAAGAACAATATATATACTGTCAATAGTATCATTGTTCTGGTGTACAGGTATATTTAGTCGGATACTGTACATTAGATATCGAACAGCCTTACCCTGGGTTTACTCTTTGAATTCCTAGGGGAATCATTTAATACAATAATTATTCCCCATGAAAGGAGAGTTAAGATTTAAGCTGCCACGTGGGCTTGGAAACATGTAATTAGTAAGGACTTCGACTTAATATGAGGAACGGCTATTTCGAAACAAAGCATGTTGTCTACTTCACTTATTGTCCCGCTTAAAAGCACGTTGATGGTTTGTGAAAGCCAGAAAAATGTAGACCTTATTTTTTGATGCATGTAGCATTAGGGGATGAGAAATGTCATGGTAAACAGGCCAGGTGTTGTCTTGTATGCAAGAAACTTTTCTCAATCCCCAATTATATCTGTATTAACAAATTAAGGTCTAAAAACGTTAGGCTTCAGGTTCCTCTTACTTTTCTTTTACTGTGAAAATTTTGCTCAGTGAACTGATGAGATTCCTTGTTTATTTGCTCTGAATATATATATTTAGTAATCTGCAAATATTATATTCAATAGAATAATTATATATTCTAATAGATTAAAGAGATGATTTTCTAAAATGTTCTAATATTTCTGTATTACAGACACATTTCAGGATATGTGATTTATCTGAAGGCCGGTCTTCTTGATACATTAGTAAGCAACCAGTAATTATTCCATAACGTAGTCATAAGTAACTCTGGTTTTACAGATTTAATTTCAATTTTCGTTATCCAATGTTCCATAGAAAATTCTGAAATTATAATGATAAAAGAAATTTCTGTCTTACATTATCACCAGACTTTCATAAAGATAAAAGAAATTTCCGTCTTACCACTGTGAATAATTCCTTGATACTGTTCAACTTTAAGTGAACCTTGTTGATATTTGTTCTGACAATTTTTCCCCACGCAAAAAGTGTTTACCTTACTTCCTAACTGATTTTAAAGTAAGTTTTTATTCCAACAACTGGCTAATTGGGTTATTGAGTAGAGTGTTTGCCATTGGTCCGGGAGACCGGGGTTCAATCCAAGTTCGAGACATACCAAAGACTCAAAAAATGGTACTTGATCCCTCCTTGCTTAACACTCAGCATTATAAGTTACGTATCAAGGGTAAAGTGGAACAATCCAGGGAAAGGAGTAACACCCTCCCCTACACCTCGGTGTAGTAGCTATTGAAAAGGGAGCCCTTGGTTCGCCCTCAACTACAGTCGCCAACTTTACTTTTTACTTTTATTCCAACATGCAAATATTAATATATCAATTGATCTTAATCATTCCAGGAGAGATGTACATAATTAGATGACTGTTTATTCATTGGGAAAGAATAATTTGTCATTTCCTGAGGCAAAAGCTGAAGACAATATAATCACATAGAGTGAGAGAAGTTATGTGATTTTGTGTGTAGACTCAAGAACCTAATTTAGAAGTTATTTTATACGAATACTTTTAAATATCGCCTCTTAATCTGAAGTCTGTGACTAATAACCTGTTAAGTCTCTTTGTCTGTCTCTGAAATATTATGTTAAAAACTAAAAGTTTAATAATGTTTTCATGTTTATTAACTATTCCTGGCATTTTATACGATTATTCATAAGTATAAACTTTTTTCTTGTGATTATGGATGACAACATAGTCATTAATATATATATTCAAAAATAATGAGGAAATAATAAGATCAAGGAAAATAATGATAAATCTTGACACATTATATTTCCAGTCGGGCATTTTCGATTTTTGTATTTTGAATTTTTTTTTCGTTCAATGGGACGGAAATTTCTTAGACGCCCGTTTTGTATTCTGAATTTTTCGTTTAATGGGTGTCTTCATAAGTCGATGTTCCTCTCTCTCTCTCTCTCTCTCTCTCTCTCTCTCTCTCTCTCTCTCTCAATATATATATATATATATATTAGTTTTTATATTTTGGACGCCGCAGGAGAAATTGAACTCATAAGCGATATATTCCTGTGGACCCCTTCACATGGACCAGCAAAGTTTGGACAACCAGCTAAAACGTATCTACAACAGCTCTGTGCCGATGCAGGATTTAACCTGGAGGAACTACTGGGAACGATGGATGATAGTGAAGGTGACAAGAGAGGGCCAATGAAATCCGTGCTTGTAGCGTCAGATGATGATGATGATGAATACCATGGATGCTTATCTGCGATGATAATATATATATATATATATATATATATATATATATATATATATATATATATATACATTTGTTTTATATAATTGCTCTATCATAGATATTGAGCATTCTCCAAATTATACCGAATTCTCTCTGCCACAAACTCACTAAGTGAAATAATGACAATAATATACTATTGATATATATATATATATATATATATATATATATATATATATATATATATATATATATATATATATAGATTGATAGATCGATAGATAGATAGATAAGAAATGTTTGATCTATGACTCACCAGTAATATTTTGTTTGAGTTTTATAGTAAATGTTCAGTTATAGAAGAATCTTTTCGTTGATGATTTTCTTAGAAGTAACCTATCTTAATTCAAATGCTTATTTGACCTCAAAAAAATCTAACGATAAATGAAAATGTTTACGTATTACAATATCTTTTATTTCATAACTTTTTCGATACATTTTGAATAGTATTTCTAAAATTGTAATCTTAAAATTTTGCGTGGTTTTAAAGGATTATAACAATTTTAGTTTTCTGCAGGTTAGTTTTAAAGAAAATATGATAAGCCTGAATTTCAGTATTTAACTGCCTGTTGATATACACTGAGGAAAATGCTGTGGTTTGTAGTATTTCTTTTTTACCCGATAAAAATGTAATCATAAAAAACCTAAAAATTTAAAATGTGTCCTTATTTTTGGCGGTAAATATCGTGTATTAAATAAAATGAAAACTATTTGTTTTTTCAACGAACAGATTCCACATTTTTTTTTGTGTTTCCCTGATTATTAATTGATATATTTTATTTTAAAAATATGAAAATTATTCCTTTAAAAAATCCTTTTTTTAATCATTGATAAACCATGTTTCTGTTTAATTTTTTTTTCTTTTTCTTTTTTTAACCTCTAAAAAGGGATATTATAGCTTGGTACCACAGAAAGAAGCTAAGTATTATAAGAATGTTCTTACAATGAACAAATATTTGGTACTAAAACTATTTAGAAACCCTTTCCTTTTAAGATAATTCAAAAAAATATTTTTAAAAAAGGGATCCATTGCTTCGGAATATTTTCATATTTTTTCGCGTCTAAAGAAATTACCATTTTTAAATAGTGAGAAAATTAATATAAAAATTTATGTTCGAAAAAACATTAAATTCAAATTTCGCCAATGGAAAGAGTCATTAATACTTATCAAGGAGGAACGGAGAAAAGTTCGACCAATAGATTGAACAATATTTTTTAATCAGTAAAAATCAAAAACTAAAATTTGTACCTTTCATTATCATAAAAAATATTCAAGTGTATGCTCGATTCTTATTCTTTCTGATATTTCTTTTCTGAAGTATATACTGGCTGGTACATACTAAAACCTAATATACTCTGTCTCTGTCTCTGCCTGTCTCTCTGTCTCTGTCTCTGTCTCTGTCTCTGTCTCTCTCTCTCTCTCTCTATATATATATATATATATATATATATATATATATATAAGCTTTCTATAAAATAGGATTTACCCATCTAATGGGATTTTGACGAAAATATTTGACTGCAAACACAATTCATAGATCCTCATGAAATTGGCCACAGAGTTTCTCTAGAATGGGAATTCTGAACAATGGTATCTTATTGTCTCTTGAATACCACCTACATCTCTGTCTTCTGTCTCTACAAATTTTGAATATTAATCTGCACATTCCTTTTGCATTCTGCACCACGCTACTCTTGTGCACTGAGCCTGCTATCTGCTTCTAATTGCATTTCATTCAACCGCCTTTCTCTTTTTCTTAATCTATGCTTTTTAATTATTGCATAAGATTGTTTCTTGAATTAGTCGTCGTGTTTTAAGTTTTCCAAATCAATGCAGGTATTGAATTCTTCTTGTGTAATCTTCTATTTTCATTCAATAGTTTATGATTGACATATTTTCAGCGCTTGTGAGCTTCCTCCTCTGTTTCATTTTCATTAATCCGTTTTCTATTTTAAAGGTCTGAATTAGATCTTGGAATTGCTTATTTTGCGTTTTTGTGCCACCTACTTTCCCTCATGTTCTTTTTGCATTAAAATTAAAATCCTCATAAAAATATATTAGTCTTTAATATTACCAAATATTAACAAATTACATAAGAAACTAATTCAACTGTACAATTAAAATAAAATTAAAAATCTACGGAAAGATTAATCGACGGCCATCCATTTAGAATATAACGACAAATAAAATATTACATTTCCTTGAAAAAAAAAACTGAAGTGGCAATTTTTTGAAAACTCGGTTCTACTAGTCTCTTTCAAATTAATATCTCAATAATAATTCAGTAAAAGATTAAAAGAAAAAGCCAGTCATGGATTTCTAACTATGAAAATATCAACTGTATTGAAAATAATTACAAAAATGTCAAAGATTAATGTAAATTAACTTTTAGATTTTAAACAAGATTAACACAGCAGTATTTTTAAAGGAATTGAAAATAGCTACTCTATATAATTATACTCATCGAAAAAGTTTCATAACTTAAATTTCGATTCCTGTATTCAATTCTGTCCATACGTAATCAGTAAACAAATTATTACGTTATTAACCTTCAGATGTTACATTCGAATTGCATCAATACGGTTAAATTTACATAGTATCAATAATACAAATTTAAAATATATTTCATGAGTTTAAATGCAAAGAGTTTTATTTTTTTTTTCTCTTGAATCATGACAGTCAAAACGGATATGAATTATGGTATTAGTAAAGTTACTACATTGAAAAGTTGTTTCCAAAATTATAAATATATAAATAAAAACTTCCAACCCAGTCATGTATTTATGCAATTCTCATTTTGGTTTCTAGGTTTTCGCAATTTGGTGATAGAGTTTTTATTAATAATGTTTTCTAACCGTTTGCTTTTACTTCTAGGCAGCAAAACTAGTTCATTCGGGCTTTATTTTCCTCGGAAAACATCCATGCTTCACTCTTGAAATCAATTTTCTTTCACCACCAAACTTGAATCTTCTTTTTTAGCCAAAAAAATTACGTATTCATGTAGGAGAATATCAAAACCATTTTCCTGGATTATATTTTTTGTATCAGTCGGGAGATCACTCTATGCTTTGAATTGTAAAATATTTAGAGATGCTATCTTTATTGCTATTTGTATGCTTAATCTTGTAATTATCGTTGCATGACAGGCTTTGACGAGTAAACAATTATTTAGTTTATGTTAAGGATAATCTTTTAATCTGAGCAAAGTTTGCATTGTTGTATTTCTAATGAAAAAATTCTTGGAATTGAATATAGAGTACATAACCGGTTGTTGAAAAGGGCGAATAAATACATAAAAATAAAAAAAAAATCAAATCAAATTGGACATTTTAAAATAAATGCAGGACAATGTTATTATTTAGCCTATGTAACAAATATTATACTAACGTGTGTACAACTATATTACTATATCAATATAACTGATATCAATATTTATGGCTGAATAACTGAAATACCCAAAAGTATGTAAATGATGCTTTCAGTTGAAAGTAAAGTCAGAAGCCAAAGACAGCGTGAAATAGAGATGAAAGTATTGTATGTATAAATGACTATGCAGCCAAAAATATACATTTATTTATAATATTAATTTTATTCATTCTTTTTAGACAGAATATCAAATATTACAATCTGATTGCAGAGATGAATACACGATCGAATCAGTTCGAGCAACATGCCAACTTGCAGTTCGAAGCGGTTCATTTTATGATGTTTCATCGATAGATGACGGAATTTTAATAAAATGCCTACCATGAATAAACTTATAAATGCCTAAGAGAAATTGTATGCCATTCTTAAAGATGATAACGAATTTAAAGTGAGCAAAGTAAATGATTTTTCTGGTGATAGAATTGCTAGAATTTAATAAAATTTCATAAGTCATATTTACAATATATTTTACATTCTCTGCTATATTTATTGGATAAGTTTCCAAGGAAAAGAGAAAATATTAATATGTATAATGAAAAAAAATATCATCTATAATTCAAAATAAATATAATCTTAGTAGAGGTAAACAAGCGTTTGAAGAATTAAAATATGCAAATAGATCTCGCATTGAATTTAATTAAAAGTTATTTTTAAAAAATTGGTATATTTCAGCAATTTTGGGCATTTTGTGTTGTGTAATGACGAACAAGCAATACAGGCAGACCATTATTAGTTAATTGGGGTTTTCTGGGTACTCCATGTATCCAGTTTTAAACAAAATTAAGTAAACCTTACAAATAACTATTTCATCAACGCAGGCTTGAAAGAGTTTACAGCCGAACATGAATAAATATGAATCCAATCAGAATGCCATTCTGTTATTTAATAATTTATTATTATTAGTCGTATTTTTTTCTCATTGAGTGTATTTCACATCAGTTTTAGCTGATGGTTTTTCACTGGAATTTGAGTGACAGCAAGTTTCCTCATATCTCCTCTTCTCAGTATTCTGGCCGTTCTCAATTATGTAGTTTGGATGGTCTCTACTCGTCGTTCAACGTCGAAGTCCTCCATTCCCTTTAATAATCCTTTAGTTATTATACTGAAAGCATCCATGACGATTGGTATAATCGTCACCTTCATGTTCCATAGTTTTCTCAATTCCCTAGCAAGGTCGAGGTACTTATCCTTCCTTTTACTTTCTTTCAGTTTTATTCTGTGGTCAGCCGGGTCAGCAAATTCCACCATTTTGCACGTTCTTTTTTTTTAATTACTATAATGCATGGAATCTGGCCGACTTTAGGTGATTCATTTGTATTTCAAAGTCCAATAGGAGTTTATGTATGTCATCTTCTTGGACAGCTGTAAAGTTGTGTATATACCATTTGTTCTTAAGGTCATATTTCAATTTCTTGCACATCTCCCAGTTCATCATCAGTATTAATTTGCTACATTCGCTTATTATATCATTGCTGGTTTAGTCTCTATCACCACATAGCCTACATTTGTTATTTTGTTGCGTCTTATCTATTTTCGCTTTGATATGATTGTTAGTTATGGAGTTGGAGAGCTCTATTTCTCTTTTAAGTTCCATTTTGTTAGTCACCTCCAGGTTTTCTCGAATTAGATTTTGTTTTTTAGTTGTTTGAAGCCCAGGTATTTATTCCTTTCATAATTTTTTTTCTGCTTCATAGTTTTAGTAGATTTCTATTTCTACTGAGATATTCTTTCTGAATTTTTTCTTTCATCTCTACTTGTTTGATGGTGTCTGCCTCCAAGATGCCCAAGTATTTGTACGTTTTGTTTTCTCCAAGCGTTCTAGTTATATGTTGATTTTGTAGTTCTATTCCGACAGTTAGATGTCGTTTGCTAATTTTCATTACAAGCTATGGCGCATTTTCATATGCCAAATTCCATTCCTATATCCTGACTGTATATTTTAACAGCGTGAATTAAATTTTCCAGTTCTTTTTCATTTTTGCAAATAGTTTGAGGTTGTCCCTGTACATAAAGTTATTGATGTTTTCCTGCGATCTACTTAGTTTTTATCCAGCTGTGCATTTTCTAATTATGTGGTCAAAGAGCATCATGGCAATTATGAATAGTAACGGTGATAGTGCATCTTCTTTATATATCCCTCTTTGGATCTTTGCTTCGGTTAAGCTTCTTCTACCAGCTATCAATTTCACTCTTTAGGTTTTCATGGTTTCCTCGATAAAGTTTACGACTTCATGTAATATTTTTTACATTTTGAGGCAGCTTGTTATCCAGCTTTGGGAACCATATCGCATGCTTTTTGTTGTCAATCCAGGTCATTCCTAGATTTTTCCGTCTGCTCTTTCTCTCGTTTAGGATGTATAGGTCTATGTAATGTAACTTTGCTGTGCCTCTGGATCCTTTGCAGCATCCTTTTTTTCTCCTCAGAAAACATTCCGCGGCTTGTTGGCTAGTTGTAAATCTTTTCCCTTATTTGTGCTGTTAATATTTTCCACATCATCGATAGGTTTGTAGTTGTTTCGGCTTGTTCCTTTGCTTGAGTCCTTTTGAATCAATCCTTTGGTCATTCATTCGGGTACGTGTGCTCCATGTTGGCATCAGTTCATTTCTAGTGATAATCTGTACTGAATGGAGGTGAATTTCTTGAACCAGAAACCATGTATTCCATCATGGCGTTTTCCAGTTCGTTATCTTCTTTTAGAATTGTTTTGAGTAAATCTCTGAGTATTTCCACTTTCGGACCTTCTTCGAGCCCTTCTAATTCTCTTGTCATGTTGTTTATCCATTTAGCCTTTTTGTTCTGTTCTTTTGGTTTTCATATTTCAGTCCAAAATCGTTCGGTTTCTTTTGCATCCGGTTGTTGGCACGTTTTCGTGTACTTTCTTCCTATTTGTTGATAGAATTTTCTTTCATAGTTTAGGAAAGGCCTGTTTTGTCTGTATTGTTGCACCCTTTGTTGATATTGGTTTAATCTTCCTTCTTTCGCTAGTACCTTCTGTTTTTTCCCCATGTTCTACAGATATTTTTCTCGTGTTGCCTTTTCCTTTTTGTTCCTACATATTCTAGCGTCTTTCTTTTGTTTTATCATTTAGGCATTTTTTTAATCTGCGTTTCTAGTCAAATTTCCCTTCCTGGTTTTTATTCATTCTCTGTGCTTTTTGAGGGGATCCCAATTTTCTCTCAAACTCGTCCTTGCATATATTAGTTAATCTAATTCAGTTATATTATTTGTTGATATATATAGTAGTGCTTGATTTATTTTATTCGTTTCTGTCTTAACTATTCTCCATTCTATGTTTCTTTATGATGGCCACATAGTCTTTACACTGTTCATAATTCTCTTTAAATTTTCTAGATTTACCTTTTGTTCTTGTGATATTTTTTATTTACGGTTTTTTGGTTGTATGGCGTTTTCATGTTCCGAAGTTGGCAGTTCATTTCTGTAAGGCGGTTTTGGTTTGTTAATTCTTGATGTGTCTGGTACTGTATAATTATCTTGTTCATTATTTATTTTCTGATGTATTTCTAGTATCTCAATGTCAGAAAACCAACCTTCTTTATAATTGTTCTAACTTGGTTGGCAAGTCTTTGTCTTGTTGTCTGAAAAATAACTCATTCTTGCCAGATCTCTATCATTCTTTTCCTATATCCTCTTGGTGATGGTTGCTCCTAAAATAGCAGTGTAATGCAAGTTGATTGTCTTCCCTAGTCCATGTTTTGCGTTTACCTCTCAGGTTGTTGTAGTTACTAAGTCGTCATTCGTGTACCTGAAAAAAGAGCACCCAAAATTCGCAGGATGACAACGTGTCTCCATAATGGCCATCAAGAGAGCACTTCTCGAACTAACACTGAGCTAGTTTCAGGTTTTCCTGTTTCACCTTTATGATCTATATTTGCTGTTTTAGTTTTAGACTTTATTTCCGAAGAGGCTGGTCATATTTTACAAGAGATTAGACTCCTGATCTCTTTCCGTTTTTATTGAGGACGGTAACTATACCTAATTTGCGCTTTTAGACTATATCAGGTCCGTATTTTTCATCGACTGAGAGAAGTCATGGGACATATAGAAATTAGTGCAGTAAATTTTAAAAAATCTTTCGTGATTTCAGAATTGTTTAGCTGAAAATAATTTTGGGATTTAAAAAAACAAACTCTTCATTTAAAAATACAATTATTCACTAAAAGATTTTACGAGTAACAGAAAATCAATGTTTTTTAAGCGATTGATACTTTACAGACCGATTTTCTCGGAACACCGCTCAGCGAAGATTCGTTCATCTGATCTATCAGTTCGTTTCCTGCCATCTAACTCGTGGGGGAAGGGAATTTTTAAATATATTTTAAAGAATTAGACGTCAAATGATTTTCGAGAATTTTCCTTTGTAAATTTATTTATTAACTTTTTTTCTTTTTCATTCTCCTCAATTCAAAAACACTCCCTTCATAGGGCTAATGACTAAGGCTTTTTAGCGAGGTAAATTTAAACAAATTTTCCGTGATTACGAAATAGTTTAGCTGAAAATAGTTTTGTGAATTTATCATTATTATTACATATTTGTGATGTGAATTTTATTTGATATCTTCTTTTTGTGTGTTTTTTTGTTTGTGTGTGCATTTGTTCATTTATCTTTGGTAATTTTCAGAATAATTACTAGACTTCTTTTGGACTTGCTGAAAAGCTTTTGAATCTTGCAGAAGATTCTAAAGTCGTCATGCCCGAGAGATTCAAGCTAAGGTCAATTTCACAGAATAATTTTTATGTAGAGTATTATTTATATGTAATTCAGCTGAACATATCAGATAAAATAAGAAGTCAATATTGCTTTCAGTTTTGCGTAATTTAGACGACATTCTTCTTCCCTTGTGACTATATATATATATATATATATTCCGCTCTACTCTTTTTCATGATATCTATCTCATACATTACTTTATTCGTGGTGTCAAAAATGACTACATGTGTGAAATTCGTCACAACTACTTGTAATTAAACTTGTGTTCGTATTGACTAACTCCGTATTTATGTCGAAAGTTTTCTCTGGTGTATTTTTTTTGTTCCGATAATTAGAGACGAAAAAGAAATTTAAAAATATCTATTACTTTTTGTAAGCAGACCGTTCATATTTTCCGTGTTTCCTCGTTTTCATGAAGATTTTATGTAAACTTCTTTTTCTCAAAACTCCGATATTTTTTTATATAACTTCTAGTCTGCCTCGCGTTTTTATTTTTGTATCTATTCTATAATATCACCTCTTATTTAACAAATATTGGAGAAGTTTCTCTGGCGATTCCATTTTCATCACAACCATTACACTTGGCTAATATCCCCCATTATTTTCACTGCAGGTAGGTAGATGGATAATTCAGGTGATATAGTAAATAGAATTACTACGACACTGCTTGAAGTGATGTTAAAGTTGGGCCATTCAATCAAACTACACATTCAATATTTAGATTACTATATAGTCACGATATATGTGATGACGTGATTTCTTATGAAAGAGACAAAATATTGCCTAAGTGCTGGTATATAACATACAGGACAGGACTCTGTAGGTGTTTTATTTAATATAGCATAATTTAAGAAAACATATGAACTTAGGGGAAAATTGTCATCAATTGAGATTCTATGGCTACATATAGAAATAGATAATGTAGAACTTATGGTCTAAACATGTTCTGTCGAATGCCTCGAAAAACATTTTGCCTAAAAATTCTAAAATACTGATAATCTATCAATCTATCTATCGACAGAGAGAGGCAGATAGAGTGAAATCGATAAATTGAAAGGGTGTAGACAGACAGACAATAATAGAGGTAGAGTCAGAGTGAGAGATAACGTATCGTCCATGATTACACTTTTGATATGAAGAACTCTACTGTTTGAAGAGGATGATCAAATTTCTCCCTCTCACACAAATAAACGGACACAAATGCGCATGCATGCACGCACGTATGTATGTATTGTGACAGAAAGAGTAAGAGAGTGATTTATATATAACTGCTTAAATAAATATTCATCTTATATACTCCATTGTCCTTACACTCATTTAAATATTGAAATCGACGCAAAGCAAACACCTGCTCATACTCTCATGCCCCCCACACTCAAACAACAAAAAGCATATATATATATATATATATATATATATTCTCTGTGCTTTGTCCTTTATCTGCATTCTCTAAAACTATCTATTCATGCGTTAAAATGTGTATTGAATTCTCTCTAAATTAAATATTTGTATAATTTTAATACAAGTTAATATTTACCTCAAAACATCTATTGCATCCTTTTCACGAGCACAGTGTTGCGTATGAATATTTTGTTATATCTGATATTCCGTATTCATTGGTAATTATACTTGACCTAAATACCTTCAGTAATTTTTTGTCTTTTTTCACTCATATAAATGAATAGATATGTTCATGTATTTTTTCTCTTTTTGTGTTTACTGTTATTAAATATACCCATTCCTTCCCACATTGTAGGAATTTTCATCATGAATAAAATAGAATCGGAATAAGACCATGGTTCTCCATCTAATTTCAATTTGTTCTCTCAAAATCTCGTTACAAAATATTTGTAGCGTAATAAACCATAAACAAAACCAAACATTGGCATTTGAATTTATATTGCGTCATGGACAGTATTTTTGCAAGTCAATGAAAATAATTTTTGCCAAGCAATCATAAGCAATGTTAAATGTATACCTTATCAAAATTCATTGAGATACATGTGAGTATTTCGATTGCTACACACACTTTTTCGAAGTTGTATTCCTGAATACTTCTCCAAACTATATGCCGTAACTGTCCTAAAAGAAAATATCAGATTGTGCATCTTATGTTTGTGAGTTTCAAATAGTCTAGATTTAATGTTATTTCATTGTAATGACACTCATGTAATTAAATAACCAGTTTATGTAAAAACCTGTTGAAATTAGTCGTATCTTGAATGTTAACCTGATATAAAGTCCAAGGCTTAGGGTTAGGGTTTAAAAAAAGCAGCTGGCATTCCTAGTCATCTTCTTTGTTGTTGAGTTCATAATCATTTAATAGATGAAATCTTCCTTTTTCTAAAACGCTATCGCATACGTAAAACTTCTAGAATGATAATAAGGATACAAACAATAATACGAATAATATATATATATATATATATATATATATATATATATATATATATATATATATATATATATATATATTCCTTGACAATAACTAATCCGTAACTACTCTCCTGTAACTTCGGACAAATTATTAATGCCTTTTTATAGTAATAAGATGTATTTTTAACAGTCCTAAAAAAAATTCCAACGTCAAGTTTTTCAATCTGCGTACCCTTCTTAAAAAATATCACACACTTTCTATGTTGCTATGGGTCATCGTAAATTATAATTTTATTACTACACGGCAATATTTTAATTCTTGCTGGTTTTGGCTGGTCATTTCTAAGCAAATCAATGTACACGAGGTCCATTACATAATATCTATGGTAATGTATGATTATATATTTGTTTGAAAAACATTAAATTTAATTTGTGCCGCGTGCAAAATAAAAGACTGCCCTAAAAAGGTATACAGGAAGAGGCAACCAATGCATTTCCCTAATCTACAGGTATTGTGACGTGGTATGCTACAGAGAGAGGGAAGGGGAGGTCAATTCCCCAACCCTTCTGTGTGTGAATCAACGGGGACGAAGACTGACCGTTATAAATGATGTATGAATGGAGGTCAGCTCCACGCACTCTATGACCTACATTCTGTTGAACAAAGAAATGTATCCAGGTCACTTGGGTATCATGACTGGATGGGATAGTGGTAGAGGGAAAAAGTGAAATGATTGTCCCCTAGCGCCAAAATGCCATTGTTCCGTTAGATAAATTTAGAAAAGAATCTTCGGTTTTGAGACAGAAGTCAGAGTAGAAAGACCTGCTGATTTCCAGCCGAATCCGGGCTGTCCCTCGCCCGTAAAAAGAGAGAAAGAAATCTGAACATTGAAACCCGTCAAAGATAAGCACATTTTAATATGTTTTCCTTCTACCCTTCCTTCTACCCTTTCTACAAATTGGAAAGAAAGAAACTGAAAAGATTCTGTTTCATCAATAGAAAATTAGTTAATGAAATTTGTTACATGCTTCAGTCCGGCGACTTAGACATTTTCTCAAGTAAAAGAAAAAAAAAAGAAAGAAAAAAAGGAGAAAGAAGAAAAGGACTGTTGAGAGACATTCATGTTTGATACTTCCTGTTGGCTTATTATTATCGGTATTTTAAAAGGAAAAAAAGAAAAGAAAAAGGAACTGTTTCTTAAATCTTATCATTATTTGTTTGGTCGTCGCCTATTAAAACTTTGTTATATTCTAAATGCACCCTTATGTTGAAATCTATTGGTTGCGATGTTTCTTTTAACGAGCCGTCTTCTTTTGCACATATCTATTTCTGCTTCGTATCGCTTTCATTAATTTTCGCTAAACTTCTTATTGCCACTGTAAAACATTCCAAGAGAATTTTGGATATTTGACTACAGTTGATATTTTTTAAAATTTCGAAGTCCGCTTTTCAGCTATTTGAGGGGTAGTAAAAAAAAGGACTTGGTGGTGTATGTGAAAGTGAATTGGTACCCCCTTACCTGCGTCCGCTGTCAGTCTAGCCCCAAATTAACCTCCACATTAGTTGCCAGTTTACCATATGCCCGAAATAGGAGTCTTAATTGGGACTTATTTTGTGGAGGGTCAAGTGCCAAACTGCCCTCGACGTCACATGCGCATAGAATTGACTCTCCTCCTGGGATAATTATGTATGCAGTGTCACAGTATACTATTGATTTAAATGGATTGACATCCCCGTAAAGTTAACCAATCAATAATTAGATAAATATATCATGGAAAAACCTGAATGCATTATATGCAAATAGAAATCTATATGCAAACACCTACATGCAAACTCTCTCTCTCTCTCTCTCTCTCTCTCTCTCTCTCTCGATATATATATATATATATCACACACACACACACACACACACATATATATATATATCATATACACAGACAAACACACAAATATATATATATACATATATATATATATTGATATATATATATATGTGTGTGTGTGTGTGTGTGTGTGTGTGTGTGTGTGTGTGTGTGTGTGTGTGTGTGTGTGTGAACTACAAGCACAAGTGAGTTTGAGTCTTACTGCGTACCCCAATAATAAGGCTTTCTGTCATATATGTTCTCTGACGAAAGCCACTACCTTGAAACATACATGTATGTAAGAACAAAATAAATAGTAAATCCTAAAAAATATAAATCTTTTCCTCTTCGTGGAACTTCTCCTTTTAATAATAATAATAATAAGAAGAAGAAGAAGAATAAGAAGAAGAAGAAGAAGAAGAAGAAGAAGAAGAAGAAGAAGAAGAAGAAGAAGAAGAAGAAAGGTATATGATATGGTTCCGCAAAGCTGCCTCAAAATGAATAAGATATCAGATGAAGTCAGAAACTTTATCGAGAAAATTATGAAAACCTGGAGTGGAATTGACAGCAGGAGGAAGAATCTTAACTGAAGCAAAGATCAAAAGAGGTATATTTCAAGAATGTGCACTATCACCATTATTATTTATAATTGCCGGGATGCAACTTAACCACATATTCAGAAAGGCACAACTGGATACAAAGTTAGAAGGTGACATTAAAAAATCAATCACTTAATATACATGGATGACATCAAACTATTTGCAAAAAATAAAAAAGAACTGGAAACTCTAATACACCGTATATTCTAATACAGCCACGACATAGGAATGGAATTTGGCATAGAAAGATGTGCAATGCTAGTAATGAAAAGTGACAAACTACATCTGACTAACGGAATATAACTACCAAATCAAGACAAGATTAGAACTCTCGGAGAAAGCAAAACGTACAAACACTTGGGCATCTCGGAGGCAGACACCATCAAACAAGAAGAGATGAAAGACAAAATTCAAAAAGAATATCTCAGGAGAACTAGAAAGCTACTCGATAAAAAATATCTAGCAGAAATCTTATCAAATGAATAAATACCAGGGCTGTACTCTTGTTAGATATACGGGACCTTTTTTGAAGTGGTCCAGAGAAGAACTTAAGCAAATGAATTAAAAAACAAGAAAACTAAAAACCATGCATAAGGCATTACATCCCAAAGACGACGTTGACAGACTGTCTGTATCAAGAAAGGAGGGAGGAACAGGACACACCATAATTAATGTCACTGTTGAACGACTCGAGGGTCTACATAGAAAAACACGAAGGAAGACTAATCATAGCCATGACGAGAAAACAAAAATAGTAAGAAAAAAAACTCTATTGACGCTTTAAAGGACTAATAAAAACATCTCACATGAGAAAACCTGAACGAAGATTCTTTTTCTCTTTTAAAGTTTTCTTTTCTCAGTCACGTCCAGGTTTTCTCGTGTGAGATATAATCTACAAAAGCTCGTACATATATACAAATACATGCACGTATAAAGAGTTGTACACAATTCTAACGTTCTTTTGATTGTATTTTTCAATTCTTCCGATTTCTCTAATATCTGTCTTTCTCTGCCCGATGATTGTCGTTTATAAGACGGCATGAAATGTGTGGTTGCAGACAAGCTTCCATGGTGATAAATATATTTTAAAAACTAAGATATATTTACTTATAATTACTATATAATATCTCTATCACAGGTACTGAGCACTCTCCAAATTATACGGCATTTGGTCCGCCACAAACCCATGAAGTGAGATGGTGACAGCCAACGCTGTTATAGTATATATATATATATATATATATATATATATATATATATATATATAAAGCACATTCCATCATGTTAGCTCTATCTCATGTATTGAGCCCTTTATTACGCTTTACCCTAGGTAATTCTGTCGTTTTTTTTATTCTTTTGACTAGACATACCTGCTAATTTATCATTTTTAAGTAGCACGTGTGTTTTTCGTTTTTCTATTTTACAATTTTTTCCCGGATATCAGTTCCTAGAATTTGCAAATTGTACAATCTGTTTTTTCACCCCAACATAATTATAGATTATATATAAAGATTAATATATACATATATATATATATATATATATATATATACCTCTCATATAGCTTTCACTGGACAGCCATGCTATGGAATATATTTGGCCTATTTTGTATAATAAAATTTGGAAATTTGTCTCTATTCTAGACATAAACGGCGCAAAGCAGATCTGATACATTCAAGATCAAACATAATATATGAAAATATTATGAAGACAAATTTCCCTAACGTTAATCAATAGAAAAAACATGGAATAACTTACATTGTTAACAAGATATTTTCTTTAAAATGTATAATATATTAGTCCTATTTTTGGTATAGTTAATCAGTCAGCAGTAGTTAAAAGAGATGGAAAATTACGTCGTTCTTTGCATCATGTCAGAGAAATCTGATTGATTATCTACCTTCCATATAGGGTGTCTAAAATCACCTGTTGGTAAGGGTATACTTTTAATTACATTTGCTTCTTCCTTTATCTATTTTATGCATGTTGATTAATTTACCGAACTGTCTAAGGTGAAAATGAACACTATTAATGTAATTGCATGCTTTTTGTGATGCGTTGACTCTAGTAAATGAAATGAAAAAAGGAAATGGAAAAGTAAATGCAATGAGAAAATCATATGATTTTTCAATATTTACAAATACAATTTATTTGCAGTTGATTTGCCTATCAGATATTCAGGAAGGATATAATAGCAGTTAGAAAGGTATTTCAGATCTTGAAAATTCCAAGAATAAAACAGTGAACAAGGGAAATGTAATAAAACAAACAATTATTTGGAGAAAGACAAGATCAGTAACAATACGAGTTTAAAAATCGATGCTGTTATGTTTTACAGCCAATATTCTTTTTGAGTTTACCACGTAAATGTTTTGCAATATCAAAGCTAAGAAGGTTACAATATGAGAAATAAATGTTTGCATTGATGCTGCAGTCTTTTGTGAAGCCGAATGTTTTAAATTTTTATTGGATAATTTTCCCTTTTTTAACATACATAATACTTGGTTTGTTTTCATTTTCTTTGTTCTTTGTCATCCACACATAATTTCCTGTAATCTCTGTATTCATAAGATTGTCATATCGACAACATACTTGCAAATAAAAGGAATCTACCAAAACAGGCAAAATTATTTTACTTATGTGAAATGATTTTAAAATGACAAAGACTTCGGATATTTGAAAATATTCAAAAAGCAGGAATTAAATACCTAGTTGAAAAACAGATTTTTTTAAATAAACTAAAAAGAAATAATTGCTAGGATTCACTCACATCTAGTACGGAAAATCAAAAGAGAAATTCGAATTGACGAGTAAGTTACAGCTCGGCAGAGATTGTGTTCGTGTCGCACTAATGTTTCTTGGAATTACATGCATCCATTTTTTCTTACCTCAGGCAAAATATCACTCTTATCGATGGTGGGAAACTATTCTAAGATAGAATCTAATCTGATTGGAAATGTGTAAAAAGAACGTTGATAAAGTAATCTTGATTCTGAGTTTACTAAAAAAGAGAGTTGTAAAGTTCATAACACCCATGTCATGAAACAATATAGCATTTAAATCCATTTGATAATATCAGTAGAATCCTCTGAATCATTTCCAAATCAAATTTGACCATTCTATATGACAATGAATCCCATAATGTTTCATAGTTTCTTGAATACTCTTTCTTTCTTTTTCCGTCATCGATTTTATCACAACAAAGATATTGATAATAAATATGGGACAATTATAATATTTCTTTCGATCCAATACTCATGATTTAAAGTATCTCTACAATAAATCTTTAACACAAATAAACCAAAAGTATTTTTTGTGTGAAAGCAATATCACCCACATCAATATATTTGCATTTACGAATCTATTCTATGTACATTTTTACTGTGACCTCTGAAATTAATTCTACACTGTTATTGTGAAGTTCCGCTCCTTAAAAAAGAAAATGTACAACTACACTGTTATTAATGTGTTGTCTTAAATTTTTCAGTCTTGTCAATTCCTTATATTTAACCCTGTAGGTATCTATACACACTTACATTGAATAAAACTATCATATTTCTATTTTTCTGTCATTTGCTGATTCACTTATAAATCTCTGTCTTTATCCATAAAAAATAATACACATATAATTACTATTTGACGTACCTCAAAATGTTGGTTAAGAGAAGAAAACTTGTAAACTTTTTTGCTTACACTTTTGTCGTTTAAAATTCACACTGAGAGTTTAAAATGCTGAATATTTTTATAAAAGAATAATCTTAATAACATAATAGGGAATACCAGGAATATGATTTTATATTATATTACGTTGTAAACATATTCTTTAACAACTTTCACAGATTTTTTTAATAGAAATGTTTACTTACATTTTTAGTGAGTGTTTTTGTTCTTATTGTTCATCCAAACTAAACCATAAATCCATGTAAACATTTTAAACCTCAAAATTTAAAAAAAAAAACAATGGAACTCATTATCAATGTTCAGATAAACATGAAATATAATCTCAATAAAATGGATTATTCGTTCGTTTTCATCTTTTGAAAATAAAATTAGGTGCAATGAATTGTATCTAGCATAGCTTCCTGCTAATTGATATTATTGCTGATTAGAGTTGTCTTTACTAATAAGAAAGAATTTATTTTCGTTAAATTCTTTCCTCGGATGAAAAATCTAGCAGATCTTGATCAAAGGGTTTGTTCTTTCAAAGAGGAGAAATGAAACATTCAAATTACGAAGTGATATTTTCCCATTCACCTGAAAGGGTCAAAGATAAAATTACTTGTTCCGAATCCCCCACCCCAAAAAATATTCCATTCTTTCCTTATTCAAGTCAGTAACATCTTTGAACTTCTGATGCAATTCAAAAAGAAAAATATGAACTTTGCTCTATGTTTAGTGGTACATAGAATTAAGATTTTAAACGGTAGAACTCTATTCATAATAATTCTATAAAAGTATCAATCACTTAATATACAATTCATTGCGTGAAAAATAAACCTCTACAACTAAGATAACAGATTCGGATTTAAATGTGATAAAGTATTCATACATTATAAGTCCGAAAAATAATAAGTTATGTCATCGACTCGCAAAAAATAACATCAGTTATATTGTAGCTAATTTTTTGTTTGTTTTTTTTTTTAAATTATCATTAGTTTTAATATAATGTAATATAATATCATATTAAAACACTGAATAAAAGCAATGAAAATTGAAATCATTGTAGTCGAAATGTCCAGGTGGGCTCACTTCCTTAAACACGATAAATTGAGTCTACCCTTTTAAATTTTGTGCTCAGTTAGTTTTGATTCGATTTATATGATGCATTAGAGATTAATATATATATATATATATATATATATATATATATATATATATATATATATATATATATATATATATGTATATATATACTTCAATTCTAGCACATAAATCACGTGAGGGGGTTCCTGTACGTTGTGGTTTACAGGCAGGACTGAAACATTGTTGTAAGCGAGTTGGAACTTGAGTCGCGCTAAAACGTTCACTTTCGGACTGAAACCCCTAGGAAATGGATTTACCCTCTAATTCCCCCAGTTATGGGTTAAATGGTAGTAATGGTCTTTTGGCAATCATGACTTTGGCATAAACAGAGGTTTATATGACATTCACTAAAGAAATCGAACTGAACAGGAGTCGCTGGGGAAGTAATTAACAGTTTCCAGTAAAACTAATACAGATACTAATAACAATGTTGTATACATGAAATTTATCGCTTGAAATTTAAAGAAACTATTTTTCATATGGTCACCATTATTGGCAATGCACTTTTGACATTAATGAATAAGAACTTCCATCCTACGATCATAAATATCAGCGCCAGCGTAAACAGTTCACTTTTTTTTATAGCTGTGATGTGGGTGTCACTGCCACGAAAATTTTGTTCGTTTAACCCTATCTTTCTCAAACTGATTCATGTGGATGAGCAAATCCGGGCTCTCTTGGGTTCGTAGGATGAATTGTGGTATCTAAGGATTGTTACTCACATCTCTGCTGATTAAATGCATTAACCAACTCATTAGTGTGTTCATATACACTGTTTGGTATTCAAAAGCATTAGAAAAGAGTTGAGGAATGGCGCGATTGTACTTGTTCAATTATTTCAGACACGCTCATCTGCTTGAAGAGGCATTTTCATCAAATCAGTGCTCATTTAACAACTGTAACAAAGTAAACAGATAGGCATTATTGACAGGACTTTGGAACATCTACTGCCATGCCCCCAACAGCTACCAAGACATTTTAGTGACTCTGTTTAGAGCACAGCATACGGACACTTTTTTATTGCTCATCGCACTGTATAGTCAACGACGGAGACTACGTGTATGAATGCCACTAAGCAGTAGAATATTGTTCTCTCTAGTAGTTTTGTTGACTTATTTGTAACTGTTGAATTGTTTTTTTAACAAATTGAAATCTTAACTTTTGGAGTGATCAAAGTTAAAAAGACTATCCGTGTATTATTATTATTATTATTATTATTATTATTATTATTATAATTAATGACTCATAAGAGCTTTTCACATCAGCGTTAGCCGATCGTTTTTCGCTGGAGTCTGAGTGACAGCAAGTCTCCCCAAGTCTCCAAGACTCTTCTCAGTATTCTGACCGTTCTCAATAAGGCTGTTGTTTGGATGGTCTCCACCCGTCTGCCAACTTCCAAGTCTTCCAGTCCCTTTAGTAATCCTTTAGTTACTGTTCCAAACGCACCAATTATAACTGGTATAATTGTCACCTGCATGTTCCACAGTTTTTTTAAAGCAGTAGCAAGGTCGAGGTACTTATCCTTATTTTCACATTCTTTCAATTTTATTCTATTGTCAGCCAGGACAGCAAAACCAACTATTTTGAAATTTCTCTTTTTTTGTTGTTGATCATTATTAGGTCTGGTCTTCAGGCTGAGATTAGGTGATCCGTGTGTATGCCAAAGTCCCATAGGAGTTTATGTGTGTCATTTTCTAGGACAGGAGCTGGGTTGTGCATACACCATTTGTTTGTATGGTTAAATTGAAATTTCTTGCACATCTCCCAGTTGATCACCTTGCCGCTACAATCATGTCTAGTCTTACATTCCTTCTGCGCTAATTTGCTGCATTCGCTTATTAATGTGATTGATGGTTTCATCTCTGTCACCACATAGCCGGTATTTATCTATTTTCGCTTTGATATGATTGGTTCTTACGGCATTGTCTTGTGCTGCTATTAGGAGAGATTCTCTTTCTCTCTTAAAGTTTCCTTTTCTTAACCATGTCCAGGTTTTGTCGTGTGAGATGTTGTTTATTAGTCGTTTAAACCGCCCATAGAGTTGCTTTCCTTCCCATTTTTGTTTCCTAGTTATTGTCATTAGGCTGTTCATTGTGTTCTCAGTATCGTTTCTGGTGGCTGTAATGATTCCTCCTTCGTGTTTTTTGTACATAGTCTTCGAGTCGTTATATCGATGGGTCAACGCTGTATTCAATGCTGGGGAGTACCCTTCTTCCCTCTTTTCTTGAAACATATAGTCTGTCAACGTCGTTTCTGAGATGTAAAGCCTTATGCATTGTCATTAGTTTTCTTGTTCTTTGGTTCATTTGTTTAAGTTCGTCTCTAGTCCACTTGAGAAAGTGTCCGAGATATCTAACGAGTGGTACAGCCCAGGTATTTATTTCTTTAATAAAATTTCTGCTATTGTGTTTTGTCTCGAGTAATTTTCTAGTTCTCCTGAGATATTCTTTATGAATGTTTTCTTTCATTTCCACTTATTTGATGGTGTCAACCTCCGAGATACCCATGCGAGCGTTTTTATCATATCTTGGTTTGGTAGTTCCATTCCGTCTGTTAGCTGCCGTTTGCCATTTTTAATTATAAGCATTGCACACTTTTCTATGCCAAATTCCATTCCTATGTCCTGACTGTATATTCTAACTGTGTGTATTTGGGTTTCCAGTTCTTTTTCATTTTTGGCAAATAGTTTGATGTCGTCCATGTACATTAAAAGATTAACTTTTCCTACGATCTACTAAGTTTGTATCCGGCTGTGAATTTTCTGAGTATTTGGTTAAGTGGCATCATGGCAATTATGAATAGTTAGGGTGATAGAGCATCTCCATGGAAAATCCCTCTTTGGATCCTTGCTTCAGCTAATCTTCTTCCTCCTGCTGTCAATTCCACTCTCCAGGTTTTCATGGTTTTGTCGATGAAGTTTATGACTTATTATTATTATTATCATTATGATTATTTCAGCCTTATTATTATTATTATTATTATTATTATTATTATTATTATTATTATTATTATTATTTTGTAGTAGTAGTAGTAGTAGTATAGTAGTAGCAGTAGCAGCAGCAGCAGCTACAACAGTAATGAGAGTTTATTTACTCCTGAAGGAGATAAAACCGAAGATGACTAAATCTAAATAATTCTTTTTTTTTTTTACTCAGCCAACCACACATTTAAATTACTTGAATTTGAGTTCAGAAAATAAGAAAATACCATTTGATTAGGAAAAAAAACCCATTAGATTAGAAAATACCAAAAAATTAAACTAAGTATGTATATGTGAATTTTATGGTATGACAATTAATCTCGTATCTTGACCAGATAATAATTTTGGAATTATTCTAATAGCTTTTTTTTAATATATCATATCCCATTTATAAATGTATACTTAAACGTGCTTATGAATAACAGTTTGAACAATTGTGTGAGTGACGATAGTTGATGTTTCATATCATGGTCATGTGATGTCTTTTTTTTCTTTGCAGTCACGTCAACCACATTAAATGAAAAATCTCGTGTTGACAGGACTGCTGATTTTGATATTAGAAAATTTTTAGAAATATCAATTTTATTTGAGATAAAATATTCTCTTTCCACGATTTTTCAATATCACGAAGTAGGAACATTTAATTTTATCAGATTCTTCAATTTCACCTGAGACGGTCACTAGTGACTATCTTTTGTCATTGAAATGGATTCTTTTTTCTGACTATTTTAAACTTTGCCAATGCCCAGCGGTGGTCCTGTAGACCACTTGAGCGGACGATCACGAGAGATTGACCTGAGCAGACATGGTCAGTAATATTTCTAACCGGCAGCGGAGAGCCTCGCTTTTAAAATAACACTTCCTGCAGGCTACATTCTAAGTAGGTCTCGGCTCGTAGTTTTTCCTACTTCAACTTCGCAACAATTCATGGTTTCATCACATAGTGACATCGTGAATGTCTCTGTTTGAGTTTCTGAAATACACAACGCTGAATATGTGCCACATAGATGCAAAAATAAAATGAAATAGTTTATCTAAATACATATTTTTAGAGAATAGGAAGAATCACTGACATATCATAATCGACTTCAATTCCAAAAAAGGCCATGAAATGGAATAATCTATTATTTTATTTCCATATAAAATTGATACTACTATGGGTTGGAAATACTATCCAGAACAACATCAATCGGGTGAAATATGAAATGGGCACAAAAAGTAATTATAAATTCACTCGTCTTAAAAAGGTTCAACAGCAAAGAAGCTAAAACACAAACCCTATGTTAATTTCATAATCGGCTTTGACCTACCACTGAGCTTACCCACACGAATAGTAAAAAACACACCACAAGTTGAAAACATACATCAATAAAATTATACATTAGAACAATTAAACGACCAAACTCCTAAAGACTCGTTTAACAATATATTTATATTCTTAATAATGTCTTGCTGAAAAGGTTACATGAAATGAATTCGCAAATCTACTATCAAAGAAATGTAAACAATTAAACAAAATCAGTGTCATAATCAGAATCCGTGCTTCTGATTTACTCAAAAAGTTTATAATTGGCAATAATGTTAATGTTGACTAGAGTAATCGTTGTGGTATACATTTTAATTTGTCTTTTTAACTGCAACGGCAGAAGGCAAAATGCAACATCCTAATTTATGTGCATGTGTTACTAATGATAATTTTGTTTTTCATTAAAGAGTGAAGGAGGTTGTTCAATGATTTTCTGCTGCTACTAAATGTTGGTTACATTTGTACAAAGAAACACAAAGATTACAGGCTTGAATATATATGTTCAAGTATCTAGAACATGCTGCGTGACTGTCAATGTGGATATTGGCTTAAGAAAGAACACAGGTAGGTAAAAATGACCCTCTAGGTCACTACAGATTTCCCAAGTCAATTTATGACCAGGTCTGCTATTAAATGCGATATGGAAAAGGACAATGCGTTTACTGTGGAATAGCTTGTTCAAGTGCAGGATCACCACAATAAGTTTATTTCTGCCTAAAAATAAAAGGCTACTTGTTGTATTTATCTCAAGTTGTTATGGAAAAAGTAAATCCATAAAAAGAAATCCATAAAAATAAATAAAGACTATTCTTGGGACAGTTTGTCAAAATGTTGATTACAATGTTATTATTCGCAGTTGATCTTTTTCTTAAATTTTCGAATTTTCAAGTCACTATTTTCTCACCAAGAAACACAATTTACATTCAGTTGGTAGATGATTATTCGACCTCCGACTTGGATTATAGAATTAGCACACTTAGAGAATGTATACTTCTTCATAAAATAATCATTTAGCAGCAAGTAAACTTATAAAAGATAAGACACAGAAAGCTTTTCTTTAATAGAATTTTTTATATTGATGAGATCTATTATTGTAGCATTGAAATTAATTCGTGAGCCGTTTAACACTAGGACAAACACTGTAGGTTTAATCAGTATGATTGACAACAATTGAACTCTTGGTCAATCTGAGATCAAGGCATTCGCTTGGTGTTAGTCAAATGGCTAGAGCAGTTCAAGAGTTAAAATATGAGAGTGAGAGACGGTAAACGTTCAACACAGGCTCCATCTTACTTACATATCTGTTTAGTCAGACGGTTGACGAAATTGTGGTTGCCAAGAAATAAAGCAATATATACACATGGCATTGTGGTCACGTAGTCATTCATTATTCTAAACAGAGAAATTATAGAACGGAAGATAACAACAGAACACAACGAACAAGAATAAATATGTTAACGCAAAAGAGACTCCGGAACGACACTTGGAGAAAGAGAAGACTACTGAACGAAGTGAAGAAAAGATAAGTGAAGAGATAGGAGATGTTTGATAAGAGAATAAAGGGTCCTATACATAAATCGGCCGATTAAAATATCCTTTCAACTTTTATAATACATATGCTGAATTTGTGCAATGCTGACCACGATAAGGGAAGTATTCGTGCCTTGGGTGGCAATAACACGACGTGCAAGGCTCCTAAAAAACAAGATTAAGAAAATCCACGACATAAAAGAAGAAAATAATCCAAGAAAGAAAAAAAGAAAGAATGATAAGGAGCATATAAGTATTATTGTGAGAAAAGCTTGACGATAAAATAGAAGAAAAAGGAAATAAAACGTAAACTCAAGCACACGCACGCGTTAAAAGTAAACATAAAAAAAAACAGAAGAAAAAAAAAGGTGTCGAATGTAAACTACTGCGAAGAGTCACCTGTTTAAAAGAGACATATGTATACACTGATTTATTGTTAAGAGGAAAAATGAGAAGCAGTAGATACACATAAAGAAAGAAGGTGAGAAATGTTCATGTATATGGTTATAAATGAAAAAAAAAAACAGAAATAGAGATACAAAGGAGAAGAGATTTAGCAAGGAACCGAGGCTCAAAAAAGAAAAAAAGTAAAAGGAACGGGATAATGACAACTAGGAAAAGGACACACAGAAAAAGATATTTAATTTATTGCTGTGACGAGATAAATTGATATTTAACATTTAGTTGATTAGTCAATAGATTTGAAATTCTTGCAATCAACAAAATCGTGTTATTTTGTGTTTTGGGATATTTTTTGTAAATTGTGCTTTTATAATGCAAGGATTATGTGTTGGAGAGGATTGCTGAAAGATAAATTTCTCCAATAAATTTTGAGACATGAGATCAGGAATATATAGATATGTACGGTATGGAAAATAGGTTGATTTATTTTTTTTACAATGTGTATATGGAGATTTTTTAAATGCATCATCTTGATGTGATGGTAAATTGTAATTTATCAACTAAGTATGACATAGATTCTTTTGTAATCATGTCGGAATTATTTTTCTTTTTAGCGAAGCACGTGGGACGAGGAAAATATGTTTAGAATGGACACCGTCTATAATTTTAGTTGCTTTCAGAATTTTTAATGACCTTGATATTATTATAGTGACGCAATGTTGAAATTTATTTTGGATTTCAATTTTGTTTTAGATGATTATAGAGTTAATTGCTAATATATATATATATATATATATATATATATATATATATATATATATATATATATATAATTGTAAAGTTGAGGATAATTGTCTAATATCTGTTCCGTTGTGTTGTAAGTTAGCTGAAGTTAATTTCATTTTGAGAATTATATTTCATTGCAAGAACTGATAGGATTTTTAAAATTTAAGTTTTCTTGACGCATTCAACGTCATAGATTCAGGTGATATTTTTTTCGGAATTTGCTCACTGAAAATTTTCTGATGCATCTTCTTTAATGGATAAACGAATAAAAATATTGATATAAAAGAAACTGAAGAGGTTGGAGCCCTAACAAGAAGAGAGAAGGTGAATGGGTATAAAACCGGCTCCTCGAAAGATAATGCAGCGTAGTAGAATGCAACGGTAATACCAATAGAAGGACCGGCCAGTTTGGTAATGCCCGTGGTGTAATGGTTATCGTCGTAGGAAATGGACACGGTGATACGAGTTCAAATTCTGGACGAGATTGATAGCATTTCACATAGCACTAATACCCTTGGGAAAGGTATGAATCCAATTTTTCTCCCTCCAACTATGGGTAAATAGTAGGGCAGACTAGGTTCTTCAGCCTTGGTGAGGCAACTAGTCTAGGAGAAGGAAAGCTCTAAATTCAAACGCGTTAAACCCCGCTTAAAAATTGACCTTATGTCATATCCTGCCCGAGTGGAGGGGTTGGTAAATATGGTTAGGTAATTTTTTTTCAAGAGACTATCTGCAGTAGTGTCGTTCTTAGGAGGACACACGGCCAGTGGATGTGTGGATTACAAATTTAATTTTAGTTGTAATGATCAAGAAAATTAGGGAATACGCATGATTCTCTGTCTTGAACTGATATAAATATTTTTTCTTTGATGTGGAATAAATACCATTAGTAACATTGATATTAAACGTTAAATATATTTTACCATAGTGTCACAGATTTTGAGTAACCTGGTATGATAGTTCATTACGAGAAATAATGATTCTCATTTTTGTTGAAAGAGTCAATGTTGAAACTTTCAAAAACAGGTTGAATGATTAAATGCCAGCATGGATCTCACCAGATTTTGTACCTTGTGAATAGGCCATTATAGTTTGGGGGTATAGAATTTTTTCCTTTTCTATGAATAATATTGAAGACTTTTTTATTTGTAATTTTATAATTGTTTAATGTTTAATGAATTATGAAAAATCAACATGAATATTATTCTTGAAAAGAATTCAGGAATTAATTCTGAATCTTTTGTTATTCCCAATTTATTCTTTATATATCAATTCAGAATTTGTTATTCACAATTAACTAATAACAGTAAAAAGAAAATTAAATACTTACTGAAAATTGGTCAAATGGACATGCATTATGTATGTTTTGACATATTGACCCAAACTTATTGATTTTTACTGTAAGGAAAAATATATTTCGCTTCATCAATTTCATGAAGAAATTGTAAAAATGCTTACATATGCTATTCATTAAATATTTGTTCTTAAGTTTAAAGAATATTTAAATTTTGTGAATGATTAGATCCTTTCTTTGAATTAAAAAAAACAATCGATAAACTAGTTTTAAATATCTTCCTAATTTGCTGAATGTAAGCATATCAGTAGTGATAGTATTACTTAGAGTGGTCAGGAGTAATATTTTTTCGTTGATTATTTTGAGTTACAATTTCGAATTATTTCATTCCGAATAACTTTTGTTTTCTAACGTACTGATTTTAAATCATTTAACTGAATATTCATGAAGATGTATTGTAAGTACAGTATAACAATCATTTCATTATATATATATATATATATATATATATATATATATATATATATATATTGACTTAAGGGCGATCTAATAAAAACCCTTTATTTTTATGAAGGAAAAACTCAGTTGTTAAAATAATTTTTATCCGACAAAAATACTTAAGTAAATAAACCTCTTCTTTATGAATAAAATTAATATCAATCTCCATATTTATTTAAAAAAAAGAATTGTTTGCAATGCTAAAAAATTAATCTAACATTATATTTACCTTTAGATATCTTGAACGAAATGGAAATATAGTTTTAATATGCTTCTCATAAAAAATCAGAAAAAAATAATTAATTTTACTACTAGTAGATGAACTTAAATGTATCTGTTATGATGTGTTGATCAATGTATAGTAGGTCACATGTTCATATTGTTCCTCTGTGACATCCTTTCTGTTCATTGAATAAAGTAAGAAATTTCTACTTTAATCTGTGCGATCAGTATTATCCACATTATAGGTAGACTCGTTATTGGTCTATTGTTGCTAGATATAGTTCTTTTTTTCCGGTGTCTTTCTGGATCAGTGTTGGTTTTCTCTTAGTCACCAATTAGGTTATGCTAATTTCTTGTATGCATTTACTCCCTTTGTAGAGCCATATTCTCACAGATGGACGTGCGTTTTTTTAAATTTTTTTTTTCTATGAACTGACAACTTGAGATTTCAGGACTTTATTTCAGCGTTGCTCTCAGCAACTCATTGTGTGTCCACCTGAGGACGTTTTCGAGTCTTAGTGTTCTTTTTAAAGCCATTCATCGATTCGTTATTTCTGTTATAATATTTCTCTTCCCATCTTTTACTCTAAGATTATTTGATTCCTTGGCATCCGGTTATTGGTTTGCCCACGTGAATTAATTGGTAGAATGTTCTTTCATTACATTGGAATAACCTGTTTTGTTTCTGTTGTTTGATCTTCCGTGTTTTGCTTCTTTCATCAATATCTTTTGATTCTTCTCTTTAAGTTGTATAGTCAAACTTGTCTACTGTTTCGTTTTGGTCTTTTCATCCAATATATCCTTGTGTGTTTTTCTTCCCAATGCCTTTCGATTGTTGTGGCATTTTCTCTATCAGTTCTTCTACTCTAATTTCCAGATTGTGTTTTCAATTTCAACTTCCTTAGCGGGATATCGATCTTATTATTTTAGTTTCGCTCCTGCATAAATTGGTTCGTTTAGTTCGGTGATTTTGCATGGTGGGATATCTGGTGATAACCTTATATTCTTCAATTATTTGGCTTGATATTAGTCATTTAGGCTGCTATTTGGCTTCTTATGCATTTTACTGATCAAGCTTTTTGCTTCTTCTTTTAAATTTTTTGGCCGTAGTATTCTAAATTTTCATGAACATTACAGCATACCAACTTCAAATTTACACATTATTTCATTGATAATAAGTACAAACACATAATGAAAAAAATAGTGGTAGTAAGGCTTATATTTATCGGACCTGATTTAATTCATTTTCTTTAAATTCTCGTCTGACAAATTGCTTAACCATATATAGATATTTGTGTTGTCAACGTTGGAGGTAATTCATTTATGTTCTTTTCTACTGGAATTATTTTGGTTTTCATTAATATTTGGATTATTTTACTCATATGAGAGTTTTTGCCACCAACGATAGCTGATGGTTTTCCTCTGGAATCTGAATGAGAGCAAATCTCTTCAAGTATCCAGGGCATTTCTTATTAATCGGGTCGATCTTCATAATGCTGTAGTCTTTATCAGTCCTTTTGTGACTGTACCGATCGCTCTAATTAGAATCGATATCACCGTCATTTTCATGCTCCACTATATTTCAGTTCTTTAGCATGGTCTACGTACTTATGTCACTTTTCGCACTCTTTCAGTTTTACATTGTCGTCAGCCGGAACGCAAAGTCTAAAATTCAGTAGGTTATCTTTTTATCTATTTATCTATTTTTCGTTGACTATCACTAATTTTGGTCGTGTAGCCGAGATTAGGTGATCCGTTGTATCTCAAAGTCCTAAAGAAGTGTTCGCGTCTCATTCTCTCGGACGGATTCTGGGTTTTGCATAAACAATTTAGCAGTAAGGTAAAATGTACATATCTTGCAAAATTCCCAGTGGATCACCTTCCCCGTATGTAGTCTTATACACTTTTTGCGCTTGCTTACTGCATTTGCTCATTATGTGAGTGAACATTTCTTCCCAATCACCTCATAATCAACATCAGCTATTTTGTTGTGACTTGTCTATTCTTGCTTTGACATAGTAAGGCAATATAACACTTTTAATATTACTATTAGAAGAAATTCCGTTTCTCTCTTAAGGTTTCCTTTTCATAGCCATGTTCATGTTTTCTCGTGTGAGATGTCGATTGTTTTTAGCTTGAACTATCTATAACGTTATTTTTCGTCCAATTTTGGCTATTTTCGTTATGTTGATACTTTTGTTGTCTGTATTGTTTTTGGTCGCCGTAATCAGTCTTCCTCTGTATTTTTAATGGAGTCGTCGAGTCTTTGTATCGATGCATCAACGCTATCCTGAATACTAAAGATTCCACCGCTTTCTTTTCTTCACACATGAACTTGTTTTCGTCTTTACTGGAATGCAAAACCTTATGTATGCATCGTCATGAGTTTTCCTGTTATCTTGTCCATTTGTTTAAGTTCCTGCTTGGTCTACTCCAAAAAATAATCCTGATTTTCTGACAAGAGGGTCAACCCAGATGTGCATCCCTTTGATTAGATTTCTCCAATATAATATGGTTTCGAAACATTTCCTCATTCTCCTGACATAGTCTTTTTAAAAACGTTTCCTTCATTTCCATTTCTATGATGTTGTCTGGTTCCAATATTCCCAAGTATTTGCAATTTGCCTTTTTCCGAGCATTCTGATCTTTTCTTGGTTTTGTAGTTCAATAACATCCGGCATGTGTTATTTCCTGCACACGTTTCTTAGCCGAATTCCATCCCTATATCCTGAGTGTATATTCTCATTAGGGTTTCCAAATATTTTTTTTCATTTTTGACGAACAATTTCCACATGTCCCTGTACAATAGGTGGTTTATCTTTCCTACAATTTAGTTAGTTTGCATCGGCCTGTACATTTCCTAGGTACGTGACAGAGTGGCATCATCCCAATCACGAATAATAATGATAGCGCCTCCTCCCGGAAGATACCTCCCTGGATTTTCATTTCTGCTTGGCTTTTTCCTCCGGCTGTAAGTTCCGCTTTCCAGTTTTTCCTGGTTTTCTCGATGTTTTTCATGTCTTCGTCGGATATCTTGTACAGTTTAAACCTGTCTATGTGGGATCATATCGTATGCCTTTCTGCAATCAATCCACACCATAGATAGATTTTTGCGACTCATTTTGCTCCCTTGGAAGATATGCTGATCAATAAGCAGTTGCGCTCCCGTTCCGCTGGTCTTATTGGGGTATCTATTCTGTTCTTCAGGGAACAATCTGCAACTTATTAACGAGCAGTAAATATCCTGCTGAAATTGTGCAGTAAGTATTTTCCACATAGTTTATAGTTGCTTCGGGCAGTTTCTTCTTAAACGTCTTTCCGAATGAAGGTTGTCTTTTCCTAGGTCATCCATTCGGTATTGTCTCTTTCTTGTAAGCATCTATTTATTTCGATTGCAAGACTATCATTGTAGGAGCTGAATTTTTTAAACCAGAATCCATGTATACCATCATGGTCTGGCGTTTTCATATTTTTTTTTAATGTGGCTTTGAGCGAATCGAGGTGCATTTTTGTCTTCAAGGGTTTTCCGGTCGTTGCAACTCTTTTTTCCATGTTGTCTTTTCATTGGGCTTTTCTATTAAGAACAATAAGTTCCCAAGTTTTGCTCCAAAATTGGTTTGTCTCTCTCGCGTTCGGTTGTGGTTATGTCTTTGCGCCTTCTCCCCCTAATTGTTTGTACAATTTTCCTTTGATGTTTTGGAATGTCCTGTTTTGTCTGTATTGGTTGTTCCTATCTCGATATTTTTTTAGTCTTCCTCCTTTTGCCTTCTGATTTATCTCCTCAAGTTGTACTGTTTTTTTCCAGTCGTGTTGTTTTGCTCTTTTCGTCCCGATATATTCTCACGCTTTTCTTCTGTCTTAATATTTTTGCTTGCTATCGAAACTTTCTCAGCTTCCAATCTGATTTCCCATTCCTGTTTTTAATGTTTGTTCCCGTTCTTTTGGGGAACCCCAATTTTTTCTCCTGCGTTTAATTCTGAGATGTTCGTGCATGTATGTGCATGTTTTTAGCGATTTTCCCTTGACTGGTTACCAGTCCTGATTTCTGAGTGTGGCTTTCTTTTCAGACGTTATCATCTTTATAGTCTCTAAATTTATTTTTCCTTCCAGTACTTTGTTTGTATGTGTTTAGTGCGGGGTATTTCGACTACTTTTACCGTGCGGTTCAATTTGAATAGTGTTCTCGAATTCGAGTCTTGTTGCCACGTTTTCTATTTATTTGTTGGTGTATTTATTATAGTTTAGGGTCAGGAAACCAACCTTTCTTTATAATTATTCTAGTTTAGACTGCGAGTATTTGGTTTATTGTCTTAAATTTAGTGTATTCGTCCCAGATTACCATATTTTTTTTTCTAATACCCAGGAGGGTTGCTCCTAAAATAGCAATGACGTGGAAACTTGTTGTCTCCTCCAGCCCATTATCTGTTCTGAAGTCTCTGATTTGAGAGGTTGTTTAGTTTGTCGTTTGTGTACCCGGAAAAACAGCCAACATTCCTAGGATGCCTTATTGGGTCTCTCATGCCGGTTATCAAGAGGGCACCTGCCGATAATAATACCGTAACTTGTTTTCTGGTCCTAAATTGAATTACGTTTTCATTAGTCATATTTTTCATGGATAGTATATTGTGGCTAGAGGTTGTTTATTATCTGCTTTCCTGACTCAGAAGTGGCCAAGTTTATTCGTGGTTAGAGAACACTTAAGGTTAGATTATTAGAAACAAACGGATGTGTAATCAAAAAGAAGTGTTTCCGAAAATTTAAATTAAACATTAAATTATAATTATAATAATGATAATAATAATAATAATAATAATAATAATAATAAGAGACTCGCATAAACTCCTATGGAACTTTAACATACAAACGGATCACTTAATCCCGGCCAGAAGACCAGACCTCATAATAATCAATAAAAAAATAGATTCTGCAAAAATGTAGACTTTGCTGTCCCGGCGGACCACAGAATAAAATTGAAAGAATGTGAAAAGAAGGATTAGTACCTCGATCTTGCTAGAGAATTGAAAGAGCTGTGGAACATGAAAGTAACAATTGTGCCAATTGTGATTGGTGCGTTAGACACAATAACTAAAGGATTACTAAAAGGCCTGGAGGACCTGGAAGTTGGCGGACGGGTAGAGACTATCCAAACGATAGCATTGCTAAGAACGACCAGAATCCTGAGACGAGTCCTGGAGACTTGAGGAGACTTGCTGTCACTCAAACTCCAGTGAAAAACCCTCAGCTAACACTGATGTGAAAAACTCTAAAGGAGTAAATAATAATAATAATAATAATAATAATGACAAAACAGAAACATACTGTTCATACCAAAACGTTTTTAGCATAAATGACGAAATGAAATTACCTTTTTGATGACCGTCAGTTTTTCAATTACAGCAAGATAATAAACCTTTCCTTTTCGGGAATTTCCATCGGGTTGATAAAGGGTGTCCACATTATTCTTCTCCTTAATTCGTTGGTCGATCACTCTGATTGATATTTTCAAATCTGAGAGAAATTCTTAACTATATACCAAAAGTTGGTCACGTAACTTTATAAAATAATCTGGTTGGCGGTTTACCATCATCATTACTTCTGCAGATCCATATACTCCTAAATTAAAAGATACTACATTCTAAATTTATGTCTTCAAACATAAACGTTGCTAAATTTTTCATTTATTTTTTCCGCCTACCTTTCATTTACTTGCCATCGTTCACTATGTCTTTAACCAAAATCTTGGGGTGAAAATGTCTATTCTATGTTAAAAACATAGTTTTGGGTGTTATTTTTCCAGTCGCATTGATAGTCCAATTTTAAGAAGATGAGAAATTACGCAAAGTGCAATATTTGTATTTCATGTAGGCTCGGAATTTTAACTATTTAGTCAATATTTTTTGTTAGTCTCTTTCTTGATCATACCCTGAGCTCTCTTTATTTCTATCACGGTAGTATTGTAAAGATGCTACACGTTTTTTTTTCAATTTCTATTTCATTGTCTTTCTATTTACCAATTTTTTTGTTCGCTTTGACTGAAAAATTGTTATCTGTTTGCAAAAATATATCTAGTAGAAGGAGTTTTTTTTTCTCTTATGAAACTTAACCACTATATCTACCATATAGCTGTTTAATTTTCTGTTAGCTTGGATCAGAAGCTCCCGGAAAATTATAATTTCCTTGGCCTCACTTATTGGTTCTGGCCGAGGTGATATCATTTTTCAGATTTCAGTATTTCAAAGTACTTACATATTTTCTAATGAATGTGTTGTCCTATTTTTCATGCCTATTATTTATAATTATTTTACGCCTTTTATACCAACCTTAGCCGATGGTTTTTTAACCAGTGTTTGAGTGAGAGCAAGTCTCCTCAAGTCACCAGAACTATCTTCAGTATTCTGGCCGATCTTTGTAATGCCTTAGTTTGGATGGTCTATATTCGTCCTCTCATTTTCAAGTCAACCAGTCGCTGTATAAATCCTTTGGCGACTGTACCAAAGTATCATTATCACTTATATGTTCCGCAGTTTTTCAATTCCCTGGTAATGTCCTGGTATTTATCTTTCTTATCGTTTTCTTTCTATTCTACTCAGTGTTTCATTGGAAAAGCAAAGTCCATAATTCATCGTGTTCTTTTTTTTTTTTTTTTTTCGTTGTTAATTATTACACGGTCTGGTTATCTGGCCAAGATTTGGTGATCCGTTTGCCCATCAAAATCCCAGAGTAGATTGTGTCTCATTTTCAGGGACAGATTTTGGGTTGTGCATATACCATTTGTTCGCAATGTCAAACTTCAGTTTCTTGGACAATTTCGAGTGGATCACCTTGCCCACCCAGTCGTGTTTGGTCTTATATCTTTCTCTGCTATTTTGCTGCATTCGCTTATATGATTGATCGTTTCGTCTCTATCACACCATAACCTACATTTTCCGTTTTGTTGTGTGTTATCTATTCTTGCTTTGATATGATTGGTCCATATGGTGTTGTTTTATGTTACTTTTAGATGAGATTCAATTTATCTCTTAAGCTTTCCCGTTCTTTACTATGTCAAGTTTTCTAGTGTGAGATGTCACTTGTTAGCCGATGAAAACGTCCTTAAATGTGTTTTTCCTCCCATTTTTGCTTTCCGGTTATATCCGTTCTTACACACGTGTCGTCAGTATTGTTTCTGGTGGCTATAATTAGTTTTTCTCAGTGCCTTTCTATGTAATCTTCGAGTCGTTGTATCGATGCGTCAACTCTGTCTTAAGTACTGGCAAGTCCTCGTCCTTCCTCTTACCTTTATACATATAGTCTGTGGACGTCATCTCTGGGATACAAGGCCTTGTGCGTGGTCGTTAGTTTTCATTATTTCTGGTCCATTTGTTTTGGTTCTTCTCTGGTCTACTTCAGAAACGCCCCCAAGTATCTTATGAGAGGGACTGCCAAGGTATTTATATTTTTATAAAGTTTCTTGCAATACAGTTTTTTTTTTACGAGCAGCTTTCTTGTTCCCCTGAGATAGTATTTAAATTTCTTCTTCCATCTCCACTTGCTTGATGGCGTCAGCTTCCAATATTCCCAAGTATTTGTAAGTTTCCTTTTCTCTGTGCGTTCCTTATTTTCTCTATTTGGTTGTTCCAGTTCATTCTACATGTATCGTTTCCTGCTTTTCATTATTAGCATGGTGCATTTTTTGTACCAAATTCCATCCATTTATCCTGACAGTATATTATCAATTTATTTACAATTTAGTTTGATATCGTCCATGTACATTAGGTAGTTGGATTTCCTGCCATTTGGTAAGTTTGCAGCCGCCAATGCATTTCCTAATTATCAATTTTTTGCATAAACAAAATAAAATCTCCTGCACAATTTCCAGGGGTTTATCTTTCCCATCTTTTATTTTCCTTCTTGTTATATTTTACACCAGCATTAGCTGATGATATTTCACTTGACTCTGAGTTTCAGCATGTCTCCATAGATCTATCTGAACAATGCCTACCTTAAATCTGTCTTAACAATGCTTTCATCTTAGGGGTCTCGATTCTTTCTGTGATGTTGATTTCCTGCCGAGTTTTTTCAAAGATTTTCAAGACCGATTCATGTGGATCAACTATAATTAGTACAGCCGTAACCCTCATGTTCTATAGTTTTTTAGTTCTTTAGTAAGATACAAGCATTTCTTT
The DNA here is from genome assembly GCA_963585895.1 of Sepioteuthis lessoniana. Classification (NCBI taxonomy): domain Eukaryota; kingdom Metazoa; phylum Mollusca; class Cephalopoda; order Myopsida; family Loliginidae; genus Sepioteuthis; species Sepioteuthis lessoniana. The sequence continues at coordinate 71,009,137 of OY757928.1, forward strand.
ATGTCTTCGCTGTCTTTTAAACTCAGCTCGCGGTCTGCTGAAACGGCAATATCCAATGAATTACAAGTACTTTGTTTTTATTAATTAACTCCACTTCCGGATTTCTTCCTGAAAATACTTGATCCGCTTTTTTCTCAAAATCCCAGAGAATTTTATATCTTAAATGATCTTGAACAGATTCGGGTTTGTGTATATACCATTTAATAGTATGATCATATTTTAATCTGCTGCTCAATTAGCAGTTGATCATCTTTCCTGTTCAGTCATGCTTAGTTTTGTTCTTATTTTATGACAGTTTTTTACATTAACTTATCATGGGATTAACTGTTTCATACCTATCTACACATAACTTACACTTGCCGTTCTCTTGAGTATTATCAATTTTAGTTTTGACATAATTTGTCCTATCACATGATTTTGTACTGCTATTGAAACAGAATCAGGTTCTCTCCTGAGTTTTCTTTTTCGTATTCATATCCTGGTTTTCTCTTGTGTAGTATCGCAAGTTTGTAATTTAGAATATTCATACCGCCTTTTTTTTCCACATTTCTGTTTTCTAGTTTTTGTTTCTGCTGTTTTCCCATTTTTTCTTATGTTGCTATTGCAGTAACCTGCTGCTGTATTTAATCTTTCTATATTTTTTAATGTTCTCCTCGAGGCATTGTGTTGATGCATCAACGCAATCCTAAATGCTGGCGAGTTGTCTTCCTCTTTCTCTTTTTATATATAATCCGTCTATATCATCCTCTTGGGTGTAACATCGGGATCATAATCATCAATTACCTTGTCTTTGGTCTGATTTCTTACCTTGCTCATCTTAAAAATAGTTCAGAGTATCAAATAAAGAAAAATGTCCAGATGTTTATTCATTTGAGAATATTTCTGCTGCGGACGTTGGTTTCAGGAAGTTTTATTCTTCTTCTGTGCTACTATTTACTTTTTTTATTTTTTTTAATCTCAATTTGTTTGATGGCGTCAGCTTCGAATATTACCAAGTACTTGTAACTTACCTTCTATTCAAGCTTTCTGATGCTTTCCTGTTTTATAGTTCAATTGCTTCCGTTGCTTCTCTTTCCGGCTTTTCACTCTTTTCATTGTAAGCATGGCACATTTTTCGCTCCAAAGTCCTAGTACAATAGCATGTGTGTATATCCTTATTGTATGAATCAGAATTAATTTTCCATTTTTGGTAACTATCCTGATATAATCCCTTTACATACTAGGAAAAGATTTTCTTAAAATTTTGTAAATGTTCAGCCCGTTGTACCCTTCTTCGATATATAATTGCTTGGCATCTTTTTTCTGACCAAATAACAGTCGCAAGAATCAAATTTACAGGGAGATGCCACTTTGAATTTCCATTTCTATGGTTTGTCCACATGCCACTCATTCTACTTTCTGTTTTCAATGGGTTTCATAATAGAATTTATGATTTCGTCGGTATTTTTTCTTTTTTTACATTTTCACACATTCTATAATGCATATCAGTGGAAGCATATAATTATGTTTTCAGAGTTAATCCACATCATGGCTGCATGTTTGCGCCCTAGAGTATGTACTGGACCACATATATTGTTGGTCATCTATTCCTGGGATTTTCTTTAACATCCTCTCTGGATTTTGGTCGGTGCCATTCAAAGGAGTGATTCATTTCGTTCTTTATCGTGTGATTAGGTCTTTCACATTATAGGTAAACACGTTATCGGTCTATAGGTATTAAGGATTGTTTCTTTTGCGGAGCACTTCTTGATCACGGCAGTTTTCTCCAATACCATTCATTTGTGTATGATTGTGTATGATTGCTTCTTTTGTTGCCGCTGAAATATGTTTTATATCTTACTGACCGTTTTGTTTATAAATTGATTTTTTTTCACATCTGGTTCCCACGGATAATAATGTAACCTTTTCATTTTTTTTTATTTACTCGGCATTATTTCTGTCATCTTGTGGCAAGGATTATGTTGTGAATTTGGGTTCCGTTAAATTTTGTTTTCACTATTTCTTTTTGTATCAGTTTGTTTTGTGTGCTCTTCCTGTATATTTTCTCTTTCTGTGTATTTTCTTTCTGATTTACTTGTTCACATATCAGAAATGTTACTTTGAATGCATTCTCGCTTGGTCAGTGAATACTTGCGTTGATGTATTAATTTTTTTGTATTTTAATCATCTATTTCCTTTAACCTTTTTATGCAGGGTTAATGTTAAACTAATAGTGGATTACGTTTTCGCTTCTTCATTTTCATATCTAAATTCTCTCATGTATCGTTGCTCAGTTCTTTGTTTTTCTACCGAGAATTCGTACTGACAACAGTTCTTACTAGGTCGATGGCTTCCCTCAAGTTAACCACCTGAGGCCCAAGTTCATATGGATTTACATTTGATATTTTCATGGTTTGTTTTATTGCGGTTATACCAGACCTAACGGTTTATTGTCCGAGCTCCTGTTACAGATTTGTCTTGGTATTCTTCAAAGAAAGAACAAGCTTTTGTAGGTTTTTTTTATCATTCACGATTTTCACACTTTTGACTTCATTTTTGTTGTTATATTCGCAACGTTTCGCCCGATATGTCCTCCGCTCTTCTTTAGGTATTTTTGGCTAACTCAAGAGTCTACACAGAAAATCGAACCACATATTTTATTCCACGGGAATTACTTTCTCTGATTTCGTTAGTCCTTACTGGTTATAAAGTGTTACGTATTCCAATATTGTTAATCGCCTGCTGTCAAGATTGAAACTGCAACCTCCAGATTATTGTCTCTTAGAAGCTTAGGGAACCAACACCTATAACTTTTACATTATGTTTAATCGTCAAGCGTCGTCTCAGAAATTCAGACAACTAACTTTTAATGGGCTGTAAAAATTGCTTTATATATACCTGTTTATGGTGCAATGGTTACCGTCGTATAATTCGGACACGACGAGTTAGAATCCTTGTTAAGGCTGTTTGCTGTTCACATTGGGAAAAGTATGAATCCGACTATTGTCCTTTTAGCTATGGTGAAATATTACGACAGACTGGGCTCTTTAACCTTGGTATAACAATTAATCTAAATGAAGGAAAACCCAGTAAACTTCACTTAAAACTGACCTTGTGTCGAATCCTGATCGAGCTGACCGTTTGCGTAATTATATATAAATATACAATATATCTAAGAAATGAAAATATAAAAAATTGAAGTCCACCAATCTTTGTTTATTTCCATAAATCTGTGGGTTAATCTTACATCCATATTTTTGTTGGCATTTCTTTTCTGTTGGATTTTTGTTGTTGCAAAACTTTAGATATTTTACATTAGACTTTTCAGCTTAACTTCTTATGGTTATATGTAACGTTCTTATATATATATATATATATATATATATATATATATCACCTGGTTTGAGTGCGTTTGGCTCTTAGTCCAATTACAATAGTTTGTGGTGGAATGTAAATGCTGCCTTAACACTGACTATCAAGAAGGTTGGAAAATTTCAGATAACTCCTCAACCAAGCAAAAAAATCAGACAACTTAGACAATTCGATAATCACAGCTTAAATGACAAAAATAAATAAAAATTAGTTTGTTCCGAGTTCAAAGTCTTTTAACTCGATTTTTTCTCCTCGCATTAGACTTTTCAACTGAAAGTTTTATGGCTATATATCTCGATCATTATTTTTTATCACCAGGGTTCAATGAATTTTGTATAGAGTCTCCGCCTCCAAAGTCTGTTATTCAGTGACAAACCGAATCAAGATGACAGAATGATTATTGAGGCCGCATGTTTTATTCTCACAGACTCTGACTTCACCGGCAAGCAATAGAGGATGACTTTTTCACTCTGCTTCCTCCTATTTATTCTAAGTTTTAACTTAAAGTCTAATTATCAGCTCTTTTATTAGGCATTGTTTGCTTAACCCTATCCCAACTTCTACTTACGAAATAATTCTCATCATTCCTGCTCATAAGCTTTTGTTGTCGAGAATCTCTGATTTGCAGACCGATTTTGTATTATTTTACAGATCTAGCTGGACAAGTGACAAAGGAGTGTCCTATTTTTTGATTATGTAAATATAGCCCAAAATACGATGCATTTATTATTATTTACGTCTCTGGGAATTTGTCACACTAGCATTAGCTAATGGCTTCTTACTGGAGGCTGAGTGAGAGCAAGTCTCCTGACGTCTACAGGCTTCTTCTCAGTATTCTAACCGATCTGGATAATGCTGTAGTTTTGATGGTCTCCACTTGTCCTATCATTTTCAAGTCCTCAAGTCCCTTTAACAATACTTTGGTTATTGTATCAAGCGCACCAATTACAACTGGTATCACAGTCACATTCATCGTCCATTGTTTTTTTTTCAGTTCTTTACCAAGGTCTTGGTACTTATCTCTCTTTTCGCTTTTTTTTTTCAGTTTTACCCTGTAATAAAACGGACGGCAAATTGCACTATTCAGCATATTCTCTGTTGTTGTTGTTGTTGTTGTTGTTGTTGTTAATTATCATTAAGTCTGATCACCTGGCCGAAATTTGGTGATCCATTTTTATCTCAAAAGTTTGTCTGTCTCATATTCAAGGACGGATCCTGGGTTGTGCATATACCATTTTTTATTTTATTCCTTTAAGAGTTTTTCAGACCAACGTGATCGGATGGTCTTCCACTGGATTGAAAGCAGGATTCATAACGATTCTAGGAATATTTTCAGTATTCTGACCGATCTAAATAATGTGGTCGTTTGAATGGACTGGGCTTGTGTTCCTATTTCTAAATCCTACAGTTCTTTTTTTTAGTCCTTGGCTGACTGTATCGAACGCACCAATTACAAATACTCTTCTCACAATTCCCTGTGGATGACGTTCGCACCAATCCTATCTAGGCTTATACTATTTTGTTCTAATTTGCTGTTTTCGGTTATTATATGATTGATTGTTTCGTCTCTATAAAAGCATAACATACATTTGCTATTTTCTTGAGTATTATCTATTTTGCTTTGATGTAATATTTTTTTATTGTTGTTTATGCTATCAGAAGAGATTCATATTCTCTCTTGAAGTTTCCCTTTCTTAGACATGTACAAGTTTTCTCAGTGGGATTTCGATTGTTTGTCGCTTGAAAAGTCCATATTATTATTATTATTATTATTATTTGGTTTCGTCTGGAGAGTTTTTCACATCAGCACCATCTGAGAGTCTTTCACTGGAGTTTGAGTGACAGCACGTCTCTTCAAGTCTCCAGGACTCTTCTCGTTATTCTGGCCGATCACACTTATCCTGTAGTTTAGACAGTCTTCATCCATCTAGTTATTTTCAAGTCATTCAGTCCTTGTACCAATCTTTTGGTTACTATATCAAGAGCACCAATTACAACTGGTATAACCATCACTTTCATGTTCCAGAGATTTTTTCCTTCCCTAGCAAGGTCAAGATAATTATCCCTCTTTTCGCTTTCTTTCAATTTTTCTCCGCGGTTCATTCTTTTTTTTTATTAGAAGGTCTGGTCAGACGGCCGAGATTAGGTTATCTGTTTGTATCTTAAAGTCCCAGAGGAGATTGTGTTTCATTCTCTAAGACAGATTCAGGGTTGTACATATAACATTTGTTCGTGTGGTCAAACTTTTTGGCTCAATTTAAAGTGGATAACCTCGTCCATGCATCCGTACCTAACCTTATATTCTTTCGGCGCTAATTTGCCATGTTCAGTTATTATGTGATTAATGGTTTCGTGTGTATCACCAAATGACCTACATCTTCTGTTTCTTTGTGTCTTATCTATTCTCGCTTTGATATAGTGAGTCTTTGTGGCGTTGTTTCGTGCTGCTATTAGAAGAGATTCATTTTTTCCCTTAAAGTTACTTTTCTTAGTCATCTTCGTGAGAGATGTTGCTTATTAGTTGCTTAAATCATCCATAGAGTTGTTTTTTCCCCACTTTTATTTTCTGGTTACGGTCGTTCGGCTGATCCTCATGTCGTCAGTATTGCGTCAGGTGGCTATAACCAGTCTTCCTCTGCTCTTTTCATTTTTGTCTTCGAGTCGTTGAATCGATGCGTCAACGCTGTCTTCAATCCTGGCAAGTCCTCTACCTCCCTCTTTTCATGACACATATAGTCCGTCAACGTTATCTCTGGGTTGCACCACTTTTTGCATGGTCATTTGCTTTCTTGTTCGCTGGTCCATTTGTTTGAGTTCTTCTCTGTTCTACTTCAAGAATGGTCCTGAGTATCGCACAAGGGTTACAGCCCCGGTATTTATCCTTTTGACAAGGTTCCTGCAATAGAATTTTGTCTCAAGTAGTTTTCTGGTTCTTCTGAGATACACTTTTAATTTTTTTTCTTTCATTTCCACTTGTTTGATGGTGTCAGCTCTCAATAATCCCAAGTATTTGTAGGTTTCTTTTTCTCCGAGTGATCTGAGTTTTTCTTTATTTGTTAGTTCGATTCCTTCTGTAGTGTGTCGTTTGACCCTTTTCATTATTAGCATGGCACATTTTTCTCTGCCAAATTCCAATTTCATATATCGGCTGTATAATCTCAGAATCTTTATTAGGGTTTTTCGTTTTTGGCAAAAGGTTTGATGTACATCAAGTGGTTGATCTCATCTTACGATTTACTGATATTTTATCCAGATGTGCATTTCCTAAGGATGTGGTTGAGTGGCGTCATCAATACCACAAATAGTAATGGTGATAGTGAATCTCCTTGGAATCTGATTCTTTGGATCTTTACCTCTGCAATGCTTTTTCCTCCTGCTGTCATTTTCACTCACCAGGTTCCCATGGTCTTCTCGGTAAACTGTACGACTTAGTCGGTTATTTTATACATTTTGAGACAGTGTAGTATCCGTCTTTGGGAGGCCATATCGTAAGTATTTTTGTAGTCAATCCAGGACATATATGTTTTTTTCCACCTCGTTTTACTTTCGTTGAGGATGTGTTGATCTATATAGAGTAGTTTTCCCGTTCTTCTGATTCTCTTGCAGCATTCTTTCTGTTCGTCGGTGAAGATTCCGCGGCTAATCAATAAGTAGCAGATCTCCTCCTTAATTTGAGCCGTAGTAGGTTTTACATCATCCGTAGGCACGTTATGGGTCTGTAGTTGTTTTGGACGGTTCCTTTGAGGGGATCTTTTTTGATCAAAGTGGTCTTCCATTTGGGTATCCATTCGGGTATATCACTATGGATTTATCTATTTCGGTTGTAAGTCTATCATGGATGGAGGTCAATTTCAAAATCCTTGTATATCATCAAGGCCAGGGATTTTCCAGTTTGATATTTTTTAGTGATGAATTGAGGGCGTCGGCGTGTATGTTAACCTTACGGCCTTCTTTTAGCGGTTGGAACTCAGTTTCCATGTTGTTTATCTATTCAGCTGTTTTGTTATGATTTTTCCATTCTGATATTTTGCTCCGAAATCTTTTTGCCTATTTGGTGTCCGTTTGTTGATATGTCCTTGCTTATTCTCCTCGAGTGTAGAATCGTCTTTCGTTGTTTTGTAATGTCCTGTTTTGTGTGTATTATTTGGTCCAGTCTCGGTGTCTTTTTAGTCTTCCTTCTTTTGCCAGTATCTTTTGAGTAGTTTACTCACATTTTATTTTTCGTTCTAGCTACTGTTTTTTTTTCAGTTTTGTCTGAATATATTTTAATGTTCCAAATAGTATTTTTTTCTTTTTATCGTATTTTTTTTTAATGTGATTCTAGTCTTAATTCCCATCCGGAATTTGACTTTCTCTTTGTGGTCTTCTGGAGGACGCCGAATATTTTCAAAGTCCAATTTTTTTCCTGAAAATATTAAATCGTTTAAGTCCGTGATGTTGTTTGTCGGAATATTTGTCAATAAGTCGTTCACTTTCTCGCTTTCGGACTTGATTTTCCTCTAGTCTTACTTCCTTAGAGAAGGCAATGTGTTTTTCTTTTTAGACATGATTCTCTCAATGATATCTACATTCAATTTTTCCTTTTCGGTATTTGTTTTTGTCTGTGTGTTTGCAGTGTGTCAGTCATTGTCATGTTGTGTTTGGTTAGGAATTTCTGTTTTTTCTGCATTTAGTGTCCCGGTTATTGCATTGGGGTATGTTAATGAGTTTGCAAATATATTCGTTAGTGAGTTTCCAGTACATTAAGGTCAGAAAACGAATCATTCTTTGTTTGATTTCAAACCTGGTCAACGGGCCTATGGTTTGTTTTCTTTAATCTCGCGAATTCTGTGCAGACTTCTGAAATTTTTTCAATACGTTTTTTTTTATTGCTCCAAAAATGACAATATAATGCTAGTTTGATATCTACCCTACTTCCTTTTCAACGCTTTTGTCTGGAGTTACTGGTCTATTTGTTCATTCGTGTTCTAGAAAAAGAGCAAACAATATTCGCAAGACGCCAATTGGGTCCCCATGATTGCTATCAAGTGAGCACCTGCCGATTATGACACCTAAACCTGTTGTCTCGGTCCCATGTTGAATTATGTCTCGATTTGTTATTTTTCATGGGTAGTATATTGTGCTTATGCCAGACACAGGGGCTATTTATTATCTGCTCACCTTACACAGATGTGACCGAGAGCAATTATAGTAGATGTTCATGTTCAGTATGTCACAGAAAAAAAGTTTTGGCTTCGTTAATTCAAATGCCTGACTATTTTATATTTTACCGGTTGTAATATGTACCTGAGCTAGTTTTTGTATATTCCCTGCCTTAATTTTAGAGTTCATTTTTACAGAGCCTAGTCCTTTCAGAGTTAAGGCTAGGCTCCTTACTTATCTTTCAGGCTTCATATAGGAGGCTAATTGATCTTAAGTTGTGCTTTCAGATCATCCCAGATACATTACCAATATATCGCCAGAAGCCTCTGGGAAATCATTGAGAATTTATCGTGGAAAATTTAAAGAGTCAAATCTACGAGGATCATTAAATAAGTTTCCAGACTTTTTTTCGTATGGACATCTTTATTGATAGTACACACATGGAACTCATGTCTCCTTCGAAGTAATCTCCTCCAGCTGCAATGCACTTGTTGTACCGTAATAACAACTTCTGGAAGGTCCCATGGAATTCCTCTTGAGTGAGCATGTCAATGACCTTCGTCACAGCCTTTTTAATCTCCTCAATTGCCTCGTAACGACAGCCTGTGGGCTTAGGGAATAACCAAAAGTCACAGAGAGCAAGGTCTGGGCTATAGGGAGGGTGAGAAACTTTGTTGATGCCCATTTTGGTCAAATAGTCTGTGATAAGGATGGAGTTGGGGACTGGTCGATTCATGCAAGATGGTCGAAAAGCAGTCTGAAGCTTCCATACGTTTCTGTGGCACTTTTTCAAGTTTAAAACATAATTTTTTTGCATATCGTTCTTCTTAAGTGTCCTCACGTCCAGATTGCATTTTTGAAATTCACCAGCTGCGACGATCAGTAGGGTGTATTCCAATTCTTGCTGTAGCAGTTCATTTAAACCTGAAATCCGCCAAATTGGTCAGTCATCTCATATGATGTATAGCAATAACATACTGAATTTTTAAGAGTCTACAACAATTTTAAATGCCTATACAAAATAAAAATCTTATTGAATGCACCACGCAATTCGTTCTTTTGTCTTGCCAGTTTTCCTAACAGTTTTAACTGGTTTCTCTAAAGTTTTAATATTAATGGACTCTATTAATTATAACCGATTTCAACTGTGCTATAATCTGCATCGATTTTTCTCTCTTTTTCTAAGGAAACAATTGTAAACCCAATAGATCTCTGGCAATATTCATATATTTGGCTTTCTTTTCGTTTTGTTTTTTTTTTTTCACCGAGAGTTATCTGGGACTTATTTTTTCGGAAAAGTTCTTAATTGTTCATAAATATTTCATCAGTATAGCAAAATTGGAGTCTCTTGAACAGTTTTCAGTGGATCAAATTCCGCATCCAGTTTTTTCTAACTTTGTATTTCTTTTGTACCATTTTGCTGAATTATGTGATTAATTCTTTCATCCTATTCACTTCATAACCTACACTTTTATTTCTTCTGTGTATTACAATTTTTTTCATTAGTAGTAACATCTTAACACAACGTTTTTGCCACTACAATGGTGACAAATGCCTTCTTTGTTATGCAAATTTCAAGTATACTTATATACTCAATTTTCTTGGGACCTGTTTATTCAACCTCAATCTGAAAGTGTTTCGCTTTGTTCCTTGTTGAATAGCATATTAACACTCGTGTGTTATTCAATCTTTTTCTTTTTATTGTATTTGTGATTTCTGATCGAATTCTTTTGCGGAATTATTTAAAAAGCTTTCTATGCGTTTTATGAATCCTATGATGATTACATTAGGATTTCCGTTATATTTCTGTCAATTCCTAGATTTAAATCATATTCTTCTAGTTTTTATTTCAACTAGTAAAATTAAGGTGAAAGTCTTAGCAAGAATTTGATAGTTGTTTGAAAGAAATGGATTTGATCTTCTTTATATATATATATATATATATATATATATATATATATATATATATATATATATATATATATATATATATATCAGGGGCGGACACAGGACTAGTGCTACTCGTGCCCGGCACGACCAATAACTCGGTCAATGTTATTCAAAATGGATTAAAATTCATCCATTAATTTCAAGCAAACATACTTAGTCTGATCTCAATTAAATTACGTATCTATTCAAGTTTCGATAACTAAGTAGCCAAAAGTTCATAAATATATCTGGGAATAATACAACGATGGTGTTTTGAACGGATGGTATTTGTCCGGCCATCGTCAGAGTCATTGAACATCCCATAAAATCGGCTATAATGTTGAACACGCGCTATCCGTGCCAAGCACTAGACCCTTATAATAACAGTAATGTTAGAGAAATACGCTTTTGACTGTAGCCAATAGCAAGAGCAACTCAAACACCGTGCTCAAAAATCTTAGCACATTCTAAGGGAGAGGGACCGAGAGAGAGAGAGAGAGAGAGAGAGAGAAAGAGAGGGGGTAGCAGATCATTGCCGTCGCCGACGTCATAATCATCGCTATGGTAAATGTTGGTTAAACGGCGTTTGTTCACAAACAGATCTCTATTTATTTAATGAATGTTGCATATATTACATTCTGTAACTAAAATTTGTTTATTTGAATACATTTTCAACAAATAATCTTTATTTTATGCGAAATTGAAACTACTAGCTGTGTCTGTGTATATTGTCATCAGTTTCTTTATTCTAATAAACATATTTTTCTCGTCGTAGTAATGAACATCTTCTCTTTTCTTCTATACTTTAGAAAGGAAAAAAATTATCTTATCTACTGTATTAACAAGACTACAAATTATATAGTATCTTGATTGTTTACAAAAAAAAAAAAACACCATGCAAGGTACGTTTGTCAATCTCTGCTATACAATGGAGAATCACGCAATAGCAACGATGATGACTTACTTTGGGTCCACGGACCACGGGTTGGGAATTTAAGTTGCACGAGTAGCAAAAATAGGCTAGAGTCGCCACTGATATATATATATATATATATATATATAAGAGAAATAATATTTCCAATGAATTGCAGCTAATTATAGAAACACACTCAGAGTTATAATCCCATATCAACTAGACTAAGATTTCAGTATGTGTGAATGTTAAAAATTAAATGATATCCCTCAAATAGGTCTACATTCTCTTACATAGATCATATTAGCCATACGCTGAAATTAATCTTAACAAAATCTATTAATCTCTATGTGATCACAGTCTTCGGTTTTTAGATGCTTTTTAACTAGTCAAGTCAAATATATCCATTAAAATAATCTGACTGATAAAAAGCAAATATTTTTCGAAACATTTATAATGACTATTTTGTCAGTGTACGAAAAACACTTTGCATTGCCTTGCTTGAATTGCTTTCCTTTCCTTAAGGGACTTTCTTTCGTTCTTTTCTAACGATAAATTTAGGCAACTGTATTGTGCCATCTTGTCTCCTCAATTTAGATTTAGACATTAGGGGAAAATTCTTCCGGTGGACTCTTCCTCAAATCTTCAGAATTTACACTTGATTATTTTCTAGTGATCACATGACTAAAGCTATGAAGAGAAAGCATTTTCAACAATAATGATTTTTCTTTCAAGAGATTCAGCAGATTGATGAAAGAATTATGCGTGTGGAAATTAGAAACGGAGCGTTGAAATTTTTCTTTGGTTTTTTTGTTTAAAATCATTATCAAAATTCGTGTGTTATCTAATGCCCGAGTCATCATTTGTGAAGAATAGCAGTGATACTATTCAATCCATATCTGGTGAAGGGGAGTAAAAGGCTCCATACTTTTCCCAAAGTTATTTGTCCGAAAGTGAACTTAATAGAGTACTGGAGTTCGAACTCGCAGTTCAGTATTTTAGCCTTTACACCACGGTGACTTCCCCTTTTACATGTTCAAATAAATTATGAATTATTTTTAAACTCGTGATATCTATAAAAACTTCTACTGAGAATCTGAGACTATAATGCTGACTGGAGCTTAGAAACCCCTCATAGACTTTTAACCATTTTTCCTGCGATTTTGCATGTTTTCTCCAAGAAAGTACAGTTATCATTGTCGATATCAGTAGACTGCTTAGATTGATACAGTGATTAATTGATTTAATGGCATGCTAATCTGCATAGGTTAATCTTGTGCCTAGAGGTAACGGACTCGAATTCATACTCCGTCTATATTTATATTTTCGTACAGTCTTTTCTTAAAGCGCTTTTTGCACATGATCCTATTGCATTCAAATATTTTTAATAGATATGCTTGACTCCTAGATGGAACCATAACAGATACTACTGTTTCTTGCCAGATTATTGATGATAATGAAGGGATATTCCATATTCCTCAGCCCTCCAGAACTCGAGCGTCACCATCAAATTCTGCTTAGCGTTATACTCACGACTCACGTTCTAGAGGAGGGGGTGGTTTACAGTCAACGTATTCTGAAAAAAGTCGACAGGATAAAGGATAATTTAGGGCTAACATTAATTTTCGTCTACTACGTAGAAGTCATAGAGATCAGTGTTTTCGCTTTTTATTTTGTTGGTTTTTTTGTTTATTTAAGTTTTTTCTTTCTATTTTAAAATTAGGTTTGACTAAATTAAGATGACTGAATCCGCGTTATCGATTATACAGTGAAATATACAAAAATCTCACAACAAAAACCATTAGAGAATTTAAAAGTTCAGAACATATTGAAAATTCTAAGATAAATGTTAGAGTCAAATAACTCGTATGTCCCACTTCATGTTTATAAAGCTGTACACTGGCAGCACAAAGCTGTGCAGATTAAATAGTAAATATATAATCCTCTTGTTGCTACCACTGACGATTTTATCGATTGTTAAAAAATGCTAAACTCTCCATACATCACGTACAGCACAGAAGAAACGACATAAGACGTAGATAATGATAAACAGTGAGGTACTGCTTAGGCGTAATTATGGAAAACTAGACAATTTTAGTTTAGGTTTTAGATTTTGCAGACATTGTCCGATAATGATGACGTTTTGCTACTCTATAAAAGAAATTGAAAGATTTGGAAAGAGTAAAAATACTTTCAAGTATCATGTAAAGATATCATTCTTTGCGGGGGTACTGGACTGAATAAAATTGATCCAATCTGATCTATCATTCTATTTTCTCGCTATTGTTTTTTACTCTTGTATTTCTGACTGCTTTATTTACGTATAGAATAAAATATCTTATTTCTGAGTGGTAATTTTTATCCGTAGGTAATCACCTTTTATTCGTCTGACATTTTACAGTGAGTTTATGATAATTTAGCGATAAACATGGAAATCTATTTATTTAAAGATTCTAAAGGTTTAATGCAATATTTGTGTTTTTACTATTCAGAATTAGAATTCTTGAATACATAACTATTTCGATTTACTGCTAAATATTTTCCGATATTTTATTCTATGGGAATGTTTTTATTCAAAACTAATAATGATGTCCTTATGACAAAATTCTTATGTTTTCAAATATATGTAAAATCACTGTAAATCATTTCATCTTGACAACAATTCTGTTAAATCCAATCGTCCTGTTGGCAAGGCTTAGGATATGCCGATTATATTCTTTGTAGAGGGGTGGGGCATAGCAAAGATATGAAATTAAACTGCATCTGATGATGAGTCTTCAGTCCTGAATATCTAAGGCGTGTGGATTACTCAAAAGCTTCAACTACCCCGGAATATTTGTACCGTTTAGGGTCCCATTTGTGAGTCTAAAAAAATGCATGAAAGCATTCAGATTTAATACTACACGTTCAAAAAATCTCTTAAGAAACAACCTAACAAAAACGTACAATGGACGTAATTCCATAACATCTAGACATAAAATAACCCCAGAAGTGTTGGCATGCTGTTAAAATCACTCAACCAACTCAAGTCAAGTTTACAAATTGTCTTTAAGATTCACTATTTATCATTGCTGTTCTTATTTCCCAATCAGAATTTTCGCTCGGGATCTAATGCAACTTAATCCATTTTAAATTTAGAAAACAGGTTTGTTTGATTTCCTTATTTTTATGTCTCCTTCTATGTCTAGCCGATTTGAATCTACTGATGCATATGTTTTGGGCTCTAGAAGTATAGTTTTATCAGACTCTCCGACATTTCTGGAACTGTTTTCATCGTAATTAGGTGGTTACTTGCTCCAGAATTTAACCCTGAAATGTATTATTCTTTTTAGGAACTAGAACGTTGTTTCTTCTTTGCATAACTGACAAATCTTCATTAAAAAAGCACCATCTCTCATGAGCAGATATTAAATTTTCTTTCGGCCAGACCATTTAACTGTGTTTCTCTATTGGGCCTTCCAGAAAAACTATCTTATACCAAAATAAATCGCTGGATCAACAAGGCACATGAGTTCACAACTCATAAAGTAAATGATCAAGTGGGAAATCTTCAGAATGATTTTTAGAGTAATCTTCATGTATATATTTTGACTTTGTAAAAATTGAACTAATTGCTGAGTATCAAAGTAGGAAATAATCGTCGGTAGTTCAATAAAGAATATGATCAGGGTAGAATATGTTTGCCATAGTCAAAAATATACTCAAGGAAAAACTTGACAAAACACAGCGTGCCAAACTTTTCAACAGCAATGTTTTGCCAAGTTTATTTGCAAGCGAAACGAGGAAATGACCACTGTAAAGACCCCCACGATGACCGGGACGAGGAAATTGTCAAGAAATTCTGGTCAGCGAAGAGAATTAGAATGACATTGTGAAGGAAATGAAAATGTATTCCGGTAAGTAATGGGCAGACGAAGAACCCTTGGTGTGTATAAGACTTTCTGCTTCCTTTAGTTCTTGTCTTAGCTTATTTCCGACTTACTCATCGAGTGTCTCTTCTGCTTCGAATTTTATATTTCCACTGATTACTTGCTTCGAATTATTTTTGTTATCTTTCTTTGTTATGCATCAAACTGCTTTTGTAAGAGTTTTTGTTTTGTTTTGTTTTTCTGGGTTTTTTTTTTTCGTTTTTGTTTACCTAGCTTATGTGAATAGCATTGTAAGTGTTGATATTGGCCATTCACAAACTTTTCTATTTTCATTTCATTTCTTTTGTCACTCGTCCTCTTCTTTATGGATACATCTGAAAATATACTGACAGAAACAAAAATGTATATATTTATTATATTATAAAATTTGATTGAAAACCTAAATTAGTATCCATTAAGTTCTAAAGAATCATTATTATTATAGAGTATTATTATCACAGTGCCTCACGTTTTCATAAAATCAATGAAGTCTTAAAGATTCCCATAAGACAATATTGTCATTAGTTTCTTTTGAATTTTATGATGGAGACAATAGTTCTTCAGAATAAAGTATTACAAGAAGATAATAAAGATTATGTGTAACTCGAAAGAAAAATATAATATCGTTTTATCTGTAAAATTAAATGAAACATATCTATGTGCTCTATTTCAGTTAGAAACATACTTATTTAATGTCAGCTGGATTGTTGCTGTCTTTAAAGCATTATCATCCCTTAAATGCGTTTAAGTTAACTCTAACAAATCTGTTCTTTAATAATAAAAAATAACATCAATTGTCACACGTATAAAATCGCTATAAATACTTGAGTAATCTACATTTATTCATTAGCAAATGTTAAAAGAAATAGGAAATTTGACTCTACATTGGTCAATGGCAACCTCATGTAACATCATTTATCAACACTATATGCCTTATGTTCCTACTCAACTCACATTTTTACATTGTCAGCACTCACAATTCAACTGTTAGTGACTTATTAGATGCATACAACAAATCAAATATGTGCTGCATTTATTACCATATATTTCCCATCACCTACTTTGATCACGAATGGAAATTCATAATGACTACACATTTATATTTAATTGCTGCAAGATATGATCAAAAAGTCTGAGGATTGTGCCAAGACATCATTTTAAGCAAATCAGACATAATTCAGTGGCTAATAATTAGTACAGAGATAATTATACGAATGTTTCCCGTCCAAAATTCCTTCGCTGTAGTCCAATTCTTGACAAAGAATCACATATATATATATATATATATATATATATATATATATATATATATATATATATATATCGGTATAAAGAACAATGCAAAATATATTGCAGTAATTTATACTGTGTTTATATATTTGTTGATGCCTTTGTAAACATCACCAATGATATCTCTGAAATTCTCAGATGTATCGAGTTTTAAACATAAACATTTTTCCAAGTCATTCATCTGGCGTTACAAAAACACACTGCGAAAATATAGTACGCTTTTTCTTAATCTATGACTATTTTCTTGATCCTCTATCTGCTGCATTTGTGCTATTACAGAAGATTAATCTTTATTTCTTCTGAAATACCTCAATGCTCAAACGCTTTTGGCAAAGAATGGAAAACAAACCCATCTATATCTGACGTCTACCGGAAAGCACCATGCTTTCTCACTAGCCTGTTGGTAATTATTACAGGAATTTCAATTCAAAGATCGCTTAAAAGTGATAGTCATCTCCAGCAGCACAAATAACTTGTCAGTTTGCAACTGGTTTTCTGCAATATGACATGTGGATATCAGCTGATGTTCAATCTCTAATAACAGCTACTAGTACCTTACTGCACCCAAGACGCTCACAAATACTCTTATTTTATATTTAAATATGGTTTTGTTCGATAAATTCTATGATTTAATGATGAGCTTGTTCTTAAAGAAGAATTTAGGAAAAGAGAAAACAAATAGAAAAAAATGAGAAAATTGAAGGAAGATATATACTTTATGTTTTTATACCATCCTTGATTTTTCAGACAATTTATATTGCATTCCAGTCGGACAGCAGACTTCATTTATAAATGTTGAAAATATTGAGAGTTGGGCTAAAGGAAAATTACATTGTAATTATTTTATTTATATAATTAGTCTCTCACCAACAACCTCTCACATCATATGCTGTTACCCTGATTTCAGATGGAGGTGTTTTGACAAGAAGCAAGGTTAAAGTGAAACGTAATGCATAGTAAATTTAATGGTTTTAACAGTTGGTCTTTAGACAAACGTCTATGATTTTAATTCTTAACTGTGAATAGCCTCTCCCGGGGAGAGAGCTCTATATATAAAGTTTTTAAAGGAATATATATATATATATATATATATATATATATATATATATATATATATACTTTCAATGCGTGACGGTGCAAGACCCCTAGTCTAATGATAAACTTGGGAATCTAAATAAAAAAAAAAAGGTTATTTCTTTCATCAAAGATCAAGTGATAATCTCTTTCACTGTTCTCCTTTCTTCGATTTTTAAGGAGAGACAAAGCAACAATAATTACAGGCTTGAATCCAAAACTTTTTCATATTTGGTTTGTGCTACAGAGGATACATGACGTAATTGAAGCAGTTGATACAGTGGTAGGTACCTGCTGTTGGTGATTGGAGTTTTGTTGTTGATACATTGATACGTTGTGTATTATTTCACACTGTATGAAATTTGAAGGGCACCTCGGGTAGCGTAATGGTTAGCAAGCTAGACTAGCAAACCTACACGAGTGAGTTCGAGTCTCATTGGGTGCCCCATTCATATGACTTTGTGCCACATCTAAGCAAAAAGCTTAGTAAATTACCACTGTATGAAATTTGAAAGCTGCACAGATGAATGCACAACGTAGTCTAGTTTGAAAACGTATGCTTTTCGATTTTGCATTGTGCTATAAATATTATAAAGCATTTACTCTAAGGTCAGAGTGCAAAGCATCACAGAACAATAACCAGATGGTTAAAATTTTCTCTCGAGATGCAATAACTTCGATGATCAATCAAGGTCAGGTAAGCCTAAAATCGTGAATTCCGAGACGGTGATCCAAGCTACATATGTAAATCCGGTAAGTTACACTGGGAGAGTATCAAGCAAACTAGAATCTCCAAGTGTGATTAATCTTTTCACGATCTCAGCAAAAGCATTCGGAGCTGCTGACCTGTGTCTCGGGAAACCAAAATATTGCAAACTTTCGATCTTGCTTAAAAGAAAAGCATCAATTATAAAAGTGAAATTTAAAAATTGTTAGGCAAGTAAACTTTATATTGTTATAGAAGTAGAGACTCGGTATCATTTTAGTTGAGATTATTCAGACTTTTGACCACATCTTTATTGTGATCAGGTGAAACACAACGTTTCTCCTGTACCCTTGTTTATTTACTAATATTCTTCGAGCATAGTTATGAAATCAACCTGGGAAATCAGTTTGACTGTTGATCAAACAAGGTTTTATTTCCAAACAATTATATATATACACAACATACAATTTCGCGGGTAGCATAAAGCTCCAATGGTTTTTGTGTCGAGGTCATTATTGAATTCATGGCTGCTAAGAGGTCCTAGTTAGCCACATTCGTCAACCTATCCACACGATACAATATTAGCAACCATTCAGTGACAAGCCCGTGATATTAACCGAATTACCACATTCGCTCTATGAGAACCTACTTAAAACCCGAATTAATAGAATGTCACCGAAGGGTATTGGAGAAAAAAGGAACTGGTCTATCCCTACATGGGATGAAGATCAAAACTGATTGATCAAAACAGACGTTTGGAAGGGCGCGACAGGGAGGAGGTAACATGGATTATTGAAAGGTACGTTCAAGATCTTTAAAAAAAATGGGGCTGGATTGAGGTTAGGGTGAAAATATGAATAAGGGGGCGGGGAATATCTTGGTGACTAAGAACTAGATGACGGGGCCAATGAAGCAGATCATACAGCTAACTAGGGAAGAAAAGGAAACAACATTTACTTCGTGAAGATGGGGTCCTGAAGGAACCAATGTCGTCACCATGTGCAGGAAGAAGCGGAAAGGATGAATCCAACTTGGCCCCCTTTCGTAAGACCAGACTTGTTGCATTCACCCACGTTTTGTCAAATGTTATGCAGTACAATAAGAATAATGATATGGAATGTTCAATCTACATTTTATATATTCATTAGTGACTGACAAGTATGAACCAAATTATGACGTAAAATAAGTATAATTGCTAAATAATATTTTTCACTATTATACTTCGAACTGAGTTATGTTCCATCACACAAATATGCACATTAGCGACCCAATAAATAGATATGTGTGTTCATACGTCTATGTAGAAATGCTCGTTTATTTCTTTATATGTAAATATATTGTTGTAGTTATAATAAAGCGTATTATGCGTTATCATATACCTACCCGAGCCTTCACGAGCGCACACACATGTATGCGTGAGCGCGGGCACACACACACACACACACACACACACACGCACACACACACGCACGTGCACAAACATACATACACACATACACACACGCATATATATATATATATATATATATATATATATATATATATGTATATATATTAAATATAATATTACTCGTTGGAGAATGAATAAATCCGAATGAGTCGCAATATAATAAATATAAAAAGTTCTTAATTCAATATGTAGAGCCGATTAAAAGAACCTAATAAAAACAGATGCAAACTAATCGAGAATCTCAGAGGGAAACCCGGAAAGAAAGATTATTAGTACAAACGAATAAATACATACGAGTCGAATTAGTATAGAAGGAGAACAAAACAAATATATAGACAACGATCAAGCAGCCATTTAAAGTTCAATATTTCTGATCTTGGAGAAACAGAAAAACCATAAATACACGCGCATATTAAAAAAGAGAAGAATGAAGCAAACAGACATCAAGGAAAATATTGGGAAACAATATCTCAACTGGAAAAGGAAATTACTAGAAATAGTACTTTGCAGCAGGAATTGAATGAAAATGATTAACACGTGGATATTCTCTCTGATAGGATATTCTAACTCCTTGCTCAACCCGGACAAGAGTCATTCTCTGACATATAGACCAGGGAACTACAAAAATGATAACCATGCACAAAACCTTTTATATGACAGACAATTTAAACAGATTTTATTCGATAAGAAAGAAGGTGGAAAATAACTCGACAGGATTGAGGAATGTGTGAACGCAATAAACAGTCAGACTTGAAAATATCCAATAAATAGAAAAATGAATTTCATCTTAGCAATTATCATTATCAGAAAGAAAAAAAAATTTCGTGAACAAATCAGAAGACAGACTTAACATATTACGCGCAAGATGACCTGGGCATGGCTTGAAAGAGGACATTTAGAAAGGGAAACAAAATTAAAATGAATGACTGCGCCAAATAATTTCATAAGAAATGATTATCCCAACAGGTAGAATAGAGAAGACAAAAGAGAACAGGAAGCGTTGATTAGGGAGAAAAACAGGAAACAGTAAATCACATAAACAGAAGTAGAAAACTTAAAGACAGACAGAGAAAAAGTGAGTGTGAGTTTGTGTGTGTGTGTGAGAGAGAGAAAGATATATATATATATATATATATATATATATATATAGTGTGAATGCGTTTGTGTCTGTGTTTGTGTGTGTGTGTGTGTCAGAGAGAGAGAGAGAGAGAGAGAGAGAGAGAAAGAAAGACAGATAGACAGATAGACAGACGGACAGAGTGCAAGAACATGTACAACTAGATGAAGAAATTCATATACAAGGAATTTTGATTGCTAGTCAAAACTGACGACAGTTACAAATGGAACCTTTACAAGTCTTAATGAATTCTAAAAAATAAAATCCATAAAATAGTCTGAAACTTTGTGATAACATCGGATTACTCAAATCTGACAGGAGAACCAGACTCAGTTGCATAAATGAAAATAAATCATGTATAAATTTGTAGATAGTACCGTAACAGTATATTAGAGTTGAAATAAGAGAAAAAAATTAAAAATTTATATGTATATGGATCTTGCTTGAGTCTTAGATATTGTGGGATATAAACGTGACTGTAATACCAATGATAATCGGAGCAATCGGAATAATCCCCAAGAATCTAGGAAAAGATTATGGTGAAGAAAACATCAAAGGAAGAATTGAGACTGTCCAGACCATTGCCGGGATCGGCAAGAATACTTTGAAAACATTTGAAGAATTAAGAAGTGTTGTCACCCGAAGCCAACTGAAAAGCTCTTGTTAATTCTCGAAAAACTGGAAGACTATATGTAAAAGCAAAAAAAAGATCAACTACAGCAACCAGAAACAACACTGATAACAAAAAGATCAACGGAACAACAACAATATATGGAAAACAGATATGGAAAGAAAAATAACTGTACGGATATTTCATGTGACGAACTGAAAACATCTCGCACGAGAAAACCTGGTGTTAGCAAAGAAAGATAAATAGCAGCACAAAACAACACCATAATGGTTAAAGCGAAAATAAATAAGACGCAACAAAATAGCAACTGTTGGTTATGTAATGATTGAGAAAAAACGATTAATCACATAATACTAAAAGTATAGAGTAAAAAGAATACAAGACTAGAACGAATTGAGTGGGGAAGGCGAATCAATGGGAATTGTACCAGACTTGGAAATTTGACCATACTACCAAATAGTTGGTGCTCAAATCAGAATCCATCCGAGATTTTGATATGCAAACGGATCACTTAATCAGGGCCAGGAGACAAGAATTTGTGATAACAAGAAAAAAAAAAAAAGAACCAGTCAAACAGTGGACTTTGCCGTCCAGGCGCACCACAGAGTTAAAATCAAAGAAAGCAAAAAAAAGAGACAAGCATTTAAACCTTGCCAGAAAACTAAAAAAAAAAATTGGAACATGAACGTGATGTTGATACCAATTGTAATTGGTGAACTTGAAACAAAGACAAAAGGCTTGGTAAGGCGGCTGTAAGAGTTAGAAATTGGAGGACGAGCTGAGATCATCCTACCAATGGCATTGTTTAGATTAGCTAGTATACTGAGAAAAGTCTTGGAGACTTGAAGGGGCATGATGTCAATCGGACTCTAAAAAAAAGAAAACCTACAACTAACGGTGGTGCAAAAAACTCGCAAGGAGTAAAATAAAGAGCAAAGAAAGACTAAATGTAGCGACCAGAAATAACAGAAACAACGCACTGATTAACAGAACAATAATGATTAGGAAACAAAAATGGAGAGAAAAACAATTTTATGGATACTTCAACAAACGAAATCTCTTGCGAGAAGATTTGTACATGGCTAAAAAAGGACTTCCTTAAGAGATACATTGAATCTCTTCTAATAGCAGGACAAATCAACGCCATAACGGCTAGACAACGAGATCTAATAATAGTCACAAGAAAAAAAATAAAATAAAAGAAAAAGAGCATCAGCAGAAGAGTGGACTTTGCCCTCTCAGCAGACCACAGATTAAACTTAAAAGAAAGGCAAATAATAGATAAGTATCAAGAACTCGCAAAAGAACTGAAGACCTATGAAACATGAAGGTGTCATTGTGATTGGTGGGCTCGCCAAAATCCAAAAAGAATTTTGAAAAGGGACTGGAGGACTTGTAAATAAGAGGACAAGTGAAGATTATCCAGACAATTGTATTATGATCTGCCAGAATCCTAAAATACTTGAGTCTTCACTTGTCCTCTTTAATCGGTGGTCAGACGGTTTTGCCTGGTGTTGGAGTGACAGCACATCTCCTCAAGGGGACTTGCTGTCACTCCAACACCAGGGAAAAACCATCTGCTAACGCTAGTGTAAAAATCTCTCAATAGAGCATATATTATAATAATAATAATAATAATAATAATAATAATAATAATAATAATAATAATAATAA